>JBBJLR010124758.1:0-18513 GCA_037577145.1 Brachypetersius gabonensis | reverse complement strand
ATATATATATATATTTATATATATATATATATATATATATATGCTTTTGTATTATGTCTTTGCCAAAACTGGATGTTAAAACACATTTGCCAAAGCTCTGAGCTACAGTTGTACCATGTCAGATTCGCTGTAATGGACAATGAACATGAAAGGCATCGTTGTACACAGATCAAGAACGACAAGAACGAACAGATTGTCCAATAGTCCCGATGCTTTTCATTTAACAGGTGGCCTGGCTTTGTACCAGTGTCATTTAGATGCTCTTCAGACATAAAGGCCAGTACCGCTGTGAATGTAAACAAAAATTAATACTGCAGGATAAACGGATAAGAACGGCAGAACAGGACAAAGACAGAACCGAGTACCACATACAGATTACTAGCGATGTCCATTTGATGACAGCTAACCTCCTCCGAAACATTAATTCAGGTAGTCAGTCTGGCTTTTACAGTGCTAAGAATTCTGAGGTGTTTAGGTGTACCTATATCCCTCCTTCCGTCTTACCATCGATGCTACATCTCTATAAAACTGATAAAAATATAACATTTTACAGGCTGCTAGATATGCCACGTTAGTGAGTGAGTGTGACTAAAGAGCATTCAGCATGGGTTCTGCTTGTTTGTTTGCATTGCATTTTGTTGGTCTCCATCATGCTGGACTGAGTGAATGCGAGGCCTGAGCCTCCGTCTCGCAGGCAAACATTTCCGAGGGTTCTTATAGTGGTGAGGGAGGTTAAGGGTCGAGTGCAGGGGGCTAAGGCTGGAGGTTAAAGCCGTAGGCAGGAGGGACATATCCAGGAGCACCGTAGCTGTATCCAGGGTATCCAGGCTGAGGTGTTACTGGGGCCTGACCGGGAGTCAACATCAGCTGCTGACCTATACACACACACACACACACACAAATGAATACTTTTCATTTTCCAAATTATGGAACAGTATAAATCAGGAGAATGAGGATATCATTATTGTGTTAAACTGAGTCATTAAATGCAGTGTAATTAGAGTCTAATTTAAGTGAATTAGTGCAGTCCAGTGTGTAAGAATCATTAAATACAATAATTTGCTGAAGTTAAATGCATTCCACAAAATCCCAAAAGAAAGACCAAACTGACTAAAATATAGTTTTCATTTATACGTTTAAACAAAAAAAAAAGTATAAGTGCTGGAAATCCACAAAGAACAGTTAAGAAATAACAGTTAAAGTTCACTTCACTTTCCTGGTAATTGCAAATACAAACTCCAGAATGTTTAATCTTGATTTTAGAAATCTATTTCACTGAAGAGCAGCAAAAAAATTTTGTTAAATTTTCAGTAAACAGCTAATTGAGCAGTATAAGCCTGAGATACTAAGTTAGGCTACTCATACCAGGCAACAGTGTAGGGGAGCAGGGCTGAAGATGAAGAGGCGACAGCGCCACCCTGTGCAGCGCAGTCCTGCTGGTGGCTTCTGGCTGTGCTCTCTGGAGCACTGGGTGCTGCTGCTGGAAGTTTAAGGGTGGTCTGCTGAGCACAGACACCCCTGGTTGCTCTCTGTGGGTCACAGGGTGGTGATGCTGCCCCTTCATCTTCATCTAGCGCTGTAGTTACGGTAGTTTTGGTATGTAGTTTGCAGAAAGTAACTTTGTTTTAAGTTATCAAAGAAAAACCTAAAATATGTCTTTTCTATGTCCTTCTTCGTCCCATCGTCCCAAAATGCCATTCTACCAACAAAATGGAAAAGTTTATTTGACAACCTGTTGTTTGTATTGTGGTTGTATGTTTTACATTCAAACCACATTTGTTAAAGGCTTTTTCACAGTCACACCCCCCAGCAGAGAAACCTCAGGGGTTGTGATTAACATAAAGCTTCAAATCAACAGTAAATAACTGTAATAAATAGATAAGCTCTGTTTAGTCTCTCTGAGCATGGACCTTTCTACTGCATAACAATAGGCTGCCCAGAGCTGAGAGCAGTTTCAATGTGGAGGTGAAAGTAAAGATAGTGCTGAAAAGGAAAGTGGTATCAGTTCAGTCAAAGCACCACAGCGTTACGTACCATAACCTACTGAGGTGGGCTCGCTCGTTTCTTCAGTGCTTCTCTTGCTTTCAGCCTCTTCCAGTTTGTCCACCTTAAACACAAAGTAACATTAACATGCATCAGAACTTCCAACAGGGCGAAGTGTGTCCCGCTGTCAAACTGTGCTTCTGTTCCACACTGAGTAAGAAGAGCAGCAGCATTGCGGGTGCCACCAGAATACAATCACACACTTTGTTCAAGGCCCAAAAAGGAGGTGGGGGTGAACCTGTGGAGAAAACAGGTCAGGTCTTGTTGGCAGTGGCATCATGGGTCCAGGAATTCCTGCCCACTATTACTGCTTCCACAGTGTTTGACAAAGGGACACGTTTTTCCATTAACTCACGTCATGTTACACACATCATGCCAAATCTATGAAGTAAATTTTCTGGCAAAAGTTTAAAAATAAAACTAAAACAAAATCCACAATACTGAGAGGCAAAAGGGCATAATAAAAATCACGTCTTTCCCTCTTTTGTCCAATTTTTTACCTTTCAGTTGTTGTTTTTTTTACAGTATGAATACACCACACTCAAACCAAAACTTTGAGGGACTAAATACCGTTAGAAATAAGTGGGATTGCTCTTATTAGCTTATTTTTCTACTTTGCTTATTGATATTGTATTGTGGATTTTATTGCGTTTAAGCCTTCTGTCACAAAATTAACTCCATACAAAAAAAACCCTCCAACACTCCTGATCTCCAAAACAAGAAAACCCATGCCAGTGTGAGAGGACTCCTACAAATTAACATGAGTCAGAGAAAGTCAGTGCCACCTGCAGGCTGATAAGGGGTGCTGCAGCACACAAGCTTCCGAGCCATCACTCAAATTGTTCAGTTTTAGAACAGAAGACCAAGATCCACAGTGCCATCGCAGCAGGGAACAGTACATATCGTTTAAATGACAAAGTCCTGTTGGGTGATTTGTCGTAGCTACAGTTTCTCTCTCATGGAAACACCTGTAATGCCATTTCAGAGCAGTTGTCATGGTAACGGGCCCTGTCAGCTCTAACGAACCTGCTCTCCTCTATCACTCTTTACTCCTCCAGGGTGAGACACAGAGAAAACAAATGAATGTGAATGGATATTGATTCCAGGCGAAACAGACTGTAGCACCGGCACCTAACGCTCCCACTCAGGCTTTGGCTTTGTTTTAGGTGGAATATGGACTTTTTTGGTGGATTAAACAACTATGAAATATAGAGTACAGTCATTTATACTTTTAGTATTTAATGTACAGTGTTAATTGTTATCAATATGGGTAATCTACCATGAACCATTTCACATCAAATCACCCTGAATGACTTACATGTTTATATCATGTTTATCTCATCCACTGAATTACACAAGCATTTTGAACGCAGTGTTCGTAAGTGCAATTCCTCTTTACTTTACACTTTATTAAAGCACATTTCAAAACTCTTCCTTAAACTCAGTGCAACATTTTGTATCTCTCTCTCTCACACACACACACACACAAACACTTACACACACAGCACAAACAGTGCTCTCCAAGTTGTGTTATAGATGTATAACAGGCAATCGGACTACAGTGAGCCCTGTTAGGGGATGTGGAGTGTGAGTTAGTTCACTAGCTACATGCTAAAACCAGAGAAAGAGAGACAGAGACAGAGAGATCATGAGGTAGAGAGAAAGAGAAAGAGAGAGAAAGAAAGAAAGAGAGAGAGAAAGAGAGAGAGAGAGAGAGAGAGAGAGAGAGAGTGAGAGAGAAGGAAAATAAAGGGTCAGAGACCTTCACCTGTCCAGCTAACTCATCCACCTGTAGAAAAGGGGAGACAGTAATTTAACTATGATTTTGTAAACCGTTAAACCAGTGAGCAGAAAAGACCAAAATGACTGCTGAGTGTGTTTATGAGTGTTTTCGGGCTGTCGTGACTACCTAACTAAAGTCAACTGATTAAAGTAAATTCACTGAATAAATGAATGTTTGATTAAATTTACCTTCTCAGTGAATCAGCAATGATTAACTGTCAATTTGCATTACAATAAAGCAGATTTGCAGACACACCCGTTCATTTGCATGCAGGTGAGATTTTTATGTATTATTAATGAAGTTATTTTAAAGCCTTCCTTTTTCAGTGAAGTGCCTTAGAACCTTTTTAAATTGGTTTTGAATGGCTTGTCATAATTCAGTATGTCCATTTATACTGTATGACCCAGGGATTACCGAATGAATCATTGTAATAATTAGCAGATTACTTAATAACTAATACAGCCATGGAAAAAAAAGAGGCAAGTTTCCCTTTTTTCTGTTCACTGTTTGTACAATTTGCTGCAGTGTGTGTGTGTAAATGCACATGTTGCCATTCTTTTCTGAACTATTGAAGTGAGCTGTGTAAAAAGAAGAAATGCCTCCATATGTGTTGTGAGTGCTGTAGTGTTTGTAGAGCAGCTTTTCTCTGTGCTGTATTCCAGCAGCTTCAAACCTGATTCAGTTTCTGATGTGATGAAACACTATGCTCTTAAGATCACTTTTTAATTGTTCCAGTTGTAAAATAAGAGTGTTGTGCATTTGTATTATTTTTACATTTTCGCCCCACCGGCCAAAAAAAAGTTGTGATACAAACTGAATCGTGGGTCAGAAATCGTGATGGAACCATGGGTTTGGTGTGTCGTTACAGCCCTAATATATATATATACCAAGTTTAATTACATTTATATGACAGTAAATAACTGCAAATCCTCAAAAGAACACCTAGTTTTGCATGTCTTAGTACATACTTACAGTTTATTTGTTGAATTTCATATTCTAAATTAAAAATATATTCTAAATCTGTCGCTACAGATGGTACGGCATATATTTCATGTTTGTAGTTTTTTAGTCAGCAATTAGGCAGAAATGGTGTACAACCACTGTCACATTTATTATTGTTGCATGTAGGAACAAATTCATGTATCAGCGGTGACAGTGTGGACCCACCTTGGTGAGGTATTCTCTCATGACCTGGGTGAAGTAAGGCATGGCGAAATCGATGAGGCCGTGTCTCCAGGCCAGCTCCAGCACCACGTCAGGAGCCAGCAGGTCATAGGAGCAGAAGAGACAGGCAGCAAAGCACTCTCTCTGGCCCTCCTCCAGAAACCAGCGAAGCAGAGCCTCGGCCTGCTCGCTGTCCTTCGACTCTGCTGCGTACTGCATCGCATCCTGATACACACAGACAGAAGACATCAAATACAGCAGCTCAACATGGACAAAACACCACACCGTGATTATACTGGAAAAAATTAACAAAAACCAAAGTAGCCGTTTCTTTTTACCTGTAATGCTCATTTAATTTCTGAGACATTATTTGTATTGGTTTTGGATTGGACCCTGTCTGCAATGTGTCTAAACAGATCGCAGTCGATGTCACTTCAAGGGATTTTAGTTGTATCTTATTGTTTACTACTTTACTGTATTTTAAGGTTTAAAGCCAAAAATGTACAGAAAAAGAGCTCTCACCTTGTACAGTTTGTCTTTCTTGCACAGCTGGATGCTTTGGGCCCAGCGCTGGTTTATTTTGTACAGATACGCTGCGATGCGTCTAAACTCAATCAGTTCATGCTGTTCCAGCCTCTGAGCCAGACCGATGGAGTCGAAATTGTCGTAGGCATCAATGGAGGCACGCAGACCCTGGAGAGCAGACATGAGGCCAACAATGGGAACAAGATAAATACAAGACTATACATTCATGCTCTTACCTTATTCACAAGATCTGATGTGCCCTACGTACCTGGAAGTCTTCTTCTTCTGTCAAGAGGCTGTTTAAGCCCTCATTTACAGATCTGTTGTTGTGGCTCTGAACTGATCTCAGATACGGCTTCACCAACCTCAACTGGTTCACCTACAGAAACAAAACATCAACCTTATAATCTGTGTGCTTTGTTATGATGGGTGACTTGTGTGCTTGTTTCTCTCTTTCTATTCCTCCTACTCACTAAAAGGTGCAGCGGATGGCAGAGCCTGCAGAGGCGTCAGGCAGAAAGAGTGGCAGTTTATTGATTTGACTTAGTCAGAGGTCCCTGGGAGTGAGGGGGCTGTTTGTTCCTGGTATTATTTTTCATTCAATTTAATTCAATTATTTTTCATCTATTCTTTCGTTATGGCCGTATAAATGTTTGATCCCTGGTAGTCCCAAAGCCCTCTGTGTCCAGAAGCCAAAGTCGACTCCAGAGGCACAAGTTAATGCCCTAATGTGAGCATTAACTAGTGTTAATGCCGTAGTGTGTATCTGTGTATGTATGTGTGTGTGTGTGTGTGTGTGTGTGTATACCTTGGTAAAGAAGTTGACTGCTCTGGTGTGGTCCAGTCTGGGGGCCAGCACAGTCAGTAGGTCATTAAGCAGCATCGGTTTATACTCTAAATAAAACTGCATTGATTTATAGTACAACTCTACATTCGCCACCTATATTGAAGTAGGACAGAGAAAGGCAAAAAGTTAAAGAGACAGAGAAAAAGAGTGAGAGACAGAGAAAGAGAAATAAAGACAGAGACAAATAAAGAGTGAGAGATGAGTAAAACAATAAAAAGAGACTGGAAAAGAGCATTTCTCTATTAAAATCATAACAGCATTTGTGAGAGTGTGTCACCTTGCTGATGATCTCTTTAAAGCAGGTGTCTTTCCATGCGTCTGTGGGGTGTGTGATCATGGTGATGATGGCATTGTCGTACTCCTCATATTTATCATATAAGAACACAAGCTCTGACCACAGATGAGCTTGCTCTGCTGCACGGAGCACCTGAAAACGAACGAGCGAAGAAAAAGATAAACAGCTGTTGAATCTGATAAATCTACTCTTTAAAGTGAAGCAGAGGGCCACTGGAAATAAGACTGAAATCCTCAGGGCATCCTAGACCTCCAGAATCGTAAAGGTGTCTGGAAAATAACCACAAATGTGTCACAGGATAGAAGGAGAATGTGTAATGTTTTCCCATTCATGTGTTTAACAAACAATATCATTCCGAAGTGTCAGAGGAATCCACCAATCACGAGGGTCTGTGAACCAAGCTACTGCGTAAAGTCGCCCCCAGTGTCCTGGCAGTTTAAAAACGGTGGTATATTTCATGCACACCACAGTAAGACACTAGTATTCCTGCGCATGGATGTGATATTTTACATTAATACCACATTTATAAAACCCAGCTATTCAGTTGCAATAGCCGAACACTCTTGGAAGGCCACTGTAGAAATATAGAAGGTCTTACCTTAGGGATGTTGACTCTCGACCAGAAGAGCTCAAGGTGTTCTCTCATCTTCTGGGGTTTGTATTTGGAGTAGAGAATGGCCAGCTCAGTGAACATGCCCATATGAGCTCGCTCCAGACCTAACGCAGCCTCCAGCAGCATGATCAGCTCCTCAAAATAACCCCGCTCCTGAGACCACAGACACACACACACACACACACAGAATGATTACAATATTATAATAATATGCATGGTTATAAATGGTAATGATCTCACTGTTCTATTGGTCAGCTTTTCAGTGCCATGAAAAACATATTTGCTTCATCTGGAGCCGCACATTAGGCAAATACTTCTTCACAGCACTAGATGTTATAAAGGATGCATTTGTTATTATAATCTATCTATGTTGTTGCCATACCTGATAGTAGCTGATAAGTTCCTCCAGCTCATCGGCGTGAATTACGATGTGCAGACCACAAATCTGAGCCAACCTGAACTCTTCTCCATCTACACATGCAAAACACACCTGGAAAGTGAACATACACACAAACACAGAGAAATAGCCAGATTAAACAAACAGCTCTAAATACAACATACACCAAGCATACATACTGATGGAGCCAAGCTCACACCTCTTTCCACGTGCGAGTGGAGTTGGCCTTGCGGGCGCTGTCCACCGCTGCCTGGTATTCTTGAAGGTGGACCAGTGTGGCTGCCAGGCGTGCAAAATTCGACACGTTATTGAAAAGGAGCTTTGCTGCTTCATACATGCCCTCCTCATAACAGCGGTCTCCAACCTGAACAGAGGAATAGTGAACAACACATACAACTGTAAAAAAACTGACAGAAGTGAAGAAGTGTACAGATGTTTAACACGAGATGTTTCCAGAAGATACCACACATTTCATTCTGATCAAATCCTTATAGTCATAACAATAAAAATCAATAATCAAAATAAAAAATGTTTAAAAACATTCTTATGTACATGAACATATAGAGTAGCTGTGGGCATTTCTACTGGTTAGTTCTGCTGGTTTATGAAATGTCAACATATAAAAGTAAAGGCCGGGCAACGATTAAAATTTCTAATCGTGATTAATAACATGATTTCTTGCAATTAGTTGCATTGTTATATGCAAAATTTAATAATGAATTTGATAGTAGTTGCGCACTTTTATTTTAAAAGTACTGCTCTACAAATGTTAAAAATGTTAAAAATAAGAGGCCTTTTAACAGTGGTGTTCCCTTTAACACAGTTACACAGCTGCAGTTCAAATATTTAAACATTAATGTACTCAAATCAAATATGAAACCAAAGCTATTTGGCACAGCAGGGCATTTACGTTTTATCTAATTTGTTATAGAAAAACAAGTCCCCCTCAGAGTCCAGAGCGTGGAGGACGGAACCATTATAGTAGTGGGGGACGACTTTTTTTGCCACCTGGACGACAACCGAGACATAAAGAGCTGCACCGTCTAGCAGGTGTCCCTGTTAGTGTGAGGTGAAGTGGTCGAGCACAAAAAAAGGAATGAACTTTCAAAACAACAGTGTGGTGATCTTTGCTATTGGGGTTTTTGTGATTTAAGTTATTTGTTATAAAGGTTGAATTGTTATTGTTATGTTCTTTTACACTTTTCTTTGAGAGGGGCGTGTGTGGGAGTGTGTGTGCGTGTGAGTGTCTGCTTTTTCCAGCAAGTTACCAAAAAAGTAATAAAAAAATACTGCATTCACGCATGATAACAGTCAAGTTAATGCGTTAACGCGTTGATATGCCCAGCATTAATGAAAAGGTATTACAGGACAAATGATGTTTTCAAATGGTGTAAAAAAGGGTCCAATAGATACAGCGATGATTACTAAGATATAAACCAGCTGTAATTGGGTAACACATGCCTTCTATAAAAATCCACTTAAGTACCTGTTGTATATGAGCGTTGTTGGGGCCATTTACAAACTCCTCCAGCTCGGAGAGGCGATTAGTCTTTGCAAGAGCAAAGAGGAGTTCTGTTTCCACATATGACTCTCGCGCTTTCTTTCTTGCCATCTGCAGAAACTTCACCAGATCCTCCCAGTTATCTGATGAAACACACACAAAAGTTATTAATGAAGCTGAACAGTGAAACTGACAAAACATGTATGACTTAAAAGCTAGGCTGTCTCTGTAATATGGCCATCATGAACATGCTGAGTGAGAACTGGTGCTGGTTTCACATAGCATCACAACCAAAGAACAGCAAATAAAAATGATATAAGAGCAAAAGCAATCAGTCGTACTGTTTCTGCTGGCAGCGTCCACCACTTCCATGTAAGCGGAGGGTTCATCTGCTCTGATGTAAGAGTCGATGGCCTCCTTCACCAGGTTCTTCTGGAGCTGAGCTCTGGCCAGCTGACTCCACACCGGCCCCTCCCCACAGCGCTCTGCAAACTCATATGCTCGGTCCAGATTGCCAATGTGCTCAATCAGAACCTAAAAATGCAGACACAAACACACCTGCATAACTTTACTGTTATTTTTTTAACTGACCTTTTCCCATAGTTTTCATATTCTTCTGGGACCCAAGTCCTTGCTCTCAAGAGTGAACTAAATTCATCCTTCTGGTTGTTTTATACAGAGGTGTATGAATGTATGTACCTGAATAGCCGAGGCGTTGACATCAAACTTCTTGAAGATGGAGAAGGCCTCCTCATAGAGTTCATTGCTGATAGCAATGTTAGCGATGTCCGGAGCATCGTAGTTGTCCAGGCGGTTGATATACTCCATCACTCGAGTGCGGTCTGCTTTAATGGCTGTCAGAATCAGAAGGTTCTGCAGGTTTCTGTTTCACACATTCAAGCATAAACACACACACACACACACACACACACACACACAGTTTAATACTTGGTATATTAGGGCTACAACTCATAATTATTTGAATAACCAGATAGCCAGTGTCTTACGATTTGGACTGAACTGGGAATAGAAACCTGACCTGTGCTCACTGAATATGGAGTTATCCAACACTATTTTCTCGAGGAGTTCGATGAGCTCATTGGGCAAGTCTGCAGTCATGAAAGCTTTAACTGACACAGACACTTCCTCTGGGTCCTGTGTCTCGGGCAGAGCAGTCTGAACCACCTACAAACAACAAGAAGAAAAGACAAAAAGTAACACTATTACTTACAGAAGAGATGTTCACTGTTAATGTATATTAGGTCAAAATGTAAACTGGACATCATGAAAACACTGGCTGTAAGGATTCTTACCTGATCGATGAGCGCTCGCCTGTGGGGATTACTCTCCTCCAGCACCACGGCCCACAGATCCGGATCCTTCCGCCGAACCAGATACCGCGCTTCACTTTTAAACAAGGAGTTCTCGTTGCATACCTATAAAAGAGGTGGACACACTCTTTTAAATGAATATTCTTGATAATAGTGTAATACCAGGTCTACAGAACTAAAGCCATGGATCAGATACCACTTATTGATATCTCATAGAGACACACGGTATCGTTAAACGTGTGCGTCCAAAGTGCAGATTCAAAACTTTAGTCCACGCCATATCTGTGTCCGGAAATAGACGCTTTATTATTATTTGAATTCAGTCGTTTTATGGCAAGTAAATTTTATTTAGTTTGTCTTCATGTTAAGTCGTACACTAGAGGGCGCTCCTGAGTTCGTCCAAAGTATATAAATAAGTTCATAAAGAACTTATCGGGTTCAACTAGAAACTGTAAAGTGTGAAAGTGAAATTGTTTTTAAATAGACAAACAGCATGAAATACATCAACACTGCTGTCATATTTAAACTATCGTTCAACTCCAGTAACAGGACTTTAAAATAATTCCTGTCAAGCAGGTATTTAACTGGGCCCTTCAGTACCAAAGGTTGTGGTGCCTTGAGCAGTGGGTAAACAGCACAAGATTCCAAAATGCAAACATAACTATGTTGTAAAAATATGTTGGGTGATATCCAACAAAAATACCAAATTTATTGTTCTAAGCAAAACTGGGACATACATTCCTGGTTTGGTCACTTATTATGGTTATTTTCTACATGGTTACATATTAGCAATACAGGCTTAACAGGTATTTCAAACCTGTCACTGGCATGGGAATAGCATGTGGTAAACTTACTGAAGTTTATACTGGGATCATTTCTTAAAATAAGTCTAGAGATATTACACTGTCAATCTCCTAACATATAAATATAATATGTATTATTAACTCGGTAAAAAGCAGGTGCAGATTTTAGTATAGCTCGTCACGTCTTGTGACTTTACCCCGTCAAGAACTGGCACTCCAGTTCGGGCCAATTCTCTGGTGATGTTTATTTACAAGGCGAAAACGAAAATCTGGCACAAGGGGCGATACAAACACAACTGAAAGGCAAAGGTAACAGCGACCGTGAATGATGACAGCAAACCAAGACATACACTGATCAAGACATGGATGACGGTGGACCGACACAGAGGTCCACATAAACTGAACTTAAATACACGACACATAACACATACAACCAATAGCAAAACACAAACACTTAGTCCTGAGTACACAAACAGCTGAAACCTATCCTATGGCTATTGCCTAGCTGGCATACTCAGGATATCAAAATAAAAGTCCCACACATATACAAACCACCCCCTGTGGCCGCTGACCAGACGTCACACGTAGACTAAATAACGTACTGAATAACGCCACTCTGGATAAGACTGTCTACTAAATGCCATAAACGTAAATGTACGTGACAATATTTGAATAGTAAAACAAAACTCAAATGGATTAAACTGTACCTTTAAGGTCAACAGGGACTCCAATACCTTAGGTTAAGAAACCTGTTTAATATTTCGTTGCATGGACTTATACCCTGTCCTGACTCCAGGCATGTTCTTTCTATTTTAAATAGTAAACGTGCAAGTGGAAAATATATATATGTAAAGTAAAAGTGACCACTCCCATACTGAACACACCTTACTCAGGGTACCTCAGAGCTGCTTGGGAATTGAACCCATGACTTCCTGATCGCAGGGCAAACAACCTTATCACCAGGCTACCAGCTGCCCCACATATATATAATATAAATCTAATATATATTATATGTATACGTAAGTAGACTTACAGTGTAATATCTCTAGACTTAATTTAAGGTTAATTTTAGTCCCCCAGAAATGACCCCAGTATAAAAAATGTAGGCAGATTTCTGACCTTGATGAGCTCCAGGTCACACTCCCCTCTCTCATAGGCTACGAAGGCCAGGTGTGGGTCTCTCTTCTCACAGTAGCGGCCCACGGTGACGCTGTCGTAGTGGGTATTTTCCTGCAGGAAGCGCTCTGGGTTGTTGTTGCTGTCGATGTAAATTTTAGCCAGAGCATTATGGGTAGCAGGCTCTTCACTGCCTTCCTGAGCGCGAGCCTCCAGCCAGGAGGACAGGAGCTTTAACCTGCAAAGAAACACAGGAGGAACCCGGGTGAGAAGACAATGTAAGCAAAACTTACATTTGAAGTGTGTCAACTATGATGCACACATATTTACTATATTTAACATATTGGAAAGGAAGTTTGAGTAGCATTCCAGTCAATACTTAATACTTAAACCCCTATGACCCCTCAGTCTCTAAATGTTTCGTGTGGTCAGTCTTTCTCTTGATTTAGGATTTATTAATAGTTGAAAAATATGCACAGGTCATCTTGCAAGCACAGCATGTGTAAGATATCATCAAGTATTGCACAAACGATGAGGACACACAGTTCTGGCTGCAATCCATTGAGTCTCTGAAGCAGCTGGTCTCATTCACTAGAAGTCTGGATACTTCTGGACATATAGGATCTGTGCTTTCTCACTGAGACTACATTTCTGTATTTCAAGTGCAGATAAGTAGTGTTGTGTTTGAGCTGAGCGACCTGTTTCTCTTCTCCACCTCCTCCACTAGGAGGTCAGTGCTAAAGTCTCCACGCACTGCCAGGATCAGACTCTTAATAACATCCTCCGAGCAGTCGACATCCAACAGACCTCCTACCACAACCGGCAACCGACTGGGGTTCACCTGTGAACACACACACACACACACACACACACACACACACAGAGTCATACTCTACTCAGTACCTTACCCTAATAGACTATCAAGGCAACTACAATCAGTGGTTTGATCTGAAATTATCTTTGTATAAGTGGTGGAAAGACAGACCTTTTGGACATAAATCTCAATGTATTTCTGCAGGTTGTTACGATACAGGTACAGCACAAGGTCGTGGACAAAATCGAAGCGGTCACACACTATGATCAAAGGCAATTGATCTGTCAACTTGGCCTCCTGTTCAATGACAAAAACAACACAAATGTATTAAATGGTCCATATTCAGCATTTTCCTCCTTTATTCTTTATCTTTATTCTTGCACATCATTTTATAAGTTGAATGTATTTAGTTCAGCTTTTTGTGGCTTAATGTATTTTATCAACCCCTCCATCCACTGGTTACAGTGACTTTGAGTGATATATATATAAAATTAATTGTAATTAATCTGTTTGCCATATTTAACTCGAAATTAATCACATCTTTAAGTCTGTCCTAAAAATACAAATATACATTTTTAATACTCTTATCAACATAGGAGTAGATAAATATGTTTGCTTTGTGCAGATTTATGTTTATTAATGACGATTAATCGCATTGTTCAATGCAAAACCAAATAAAATAATTAATTCAAAATTAGTGTATTGCGTACCTTTCTTAACCTTAACATTAATGTAATCAAATCAAAACAATTTGAAATATAATCAATATTTGCACATTATATTAAACTCTTTTATTTGAAAAAGTGTGGAAATTTGTTATTCAATGATAAAACAGAAAAAAGCAGTCCTTTAAAATGCTATTGATTAAGGATTTGTGTCATAATGAATACACACACACATGCTTTCCAGGTTTTCTTACCTTAAGAAAGTTTTTGACATGCTCAGGGTCGTAGCAGTTGCTCTCTCTGCAGATCCGCTCCACCTCTTTAATCTGTCCGGTCTTACACGCTGCCTGGATGTACTTAAAGTGCACTTCAGCCTCCTGACTGAAGTTCACAATGGAGCCCAGAAAATAGAATAGACCTGTTTATGTGCGTGCGTGTGTTTGTGTGTGTGAACGAGTGAGAAAATCAGAGAGAAGCTCTTTAATTCCAAATCAAAGAAAGAAAATAAATAAATAAGAACAAAGCGTCTGAATGTACTGCTGATGAGTCAAAACAGAATGAAATTAAACGGCCATTAAAATAGCCTTGAAAACATTCCTCTAACAGCCAAGAAACACTGCCTGCGGATGTTTATCATCATACCCTCATAGCTCTTGAATGACTCAAACAGCTCCACCAGTGTAGCGGTGCCCAGCTGTTCGTGGTACTTGGAGGCCACCTGTACCGTCAGCTGCAGGTTCTGTCTGAGATTAGCTGCCAACATGGCCCTCAAGCACTCCACCGAGTCTCCCACTGACAAAGAGCCAAAGAAATTCACCAACCACTGAGACAGAGGGGGGAGACAGAGAGGGCCAGAGGGAGATTTATGATCGTTCTTATTTTTCATTAATTTTTTTCTCATTTATATGCGTTTTGGCCACATGATAAAGAGACAGTCATGACGCGGTGCGAACTCACCTCAGGGTTAAGCAGGTGTGTGTGAACGATGGCTCGTTTGATGTCATAGAGGTCAGTGAAGTGCTCCAGAGCTCGCTGCAGTAAACCTGCTTTCTCACACAGCTGAGCAATATGAGCTCGGTCATAGTGAGTGAACATCTGATTACCCAAAATAGCATCTGCTACCTGAAACACACACACAGACACACATGGAGGAAAAAGTGGGACAATTGTCCATATAGACAGAGGCGCTCTTAGCTGGCCTGAATAATTCAAATACCCAAACTACTGTTCCTCATTTCCTTAGAAATTATTATATTATATTACTATAGGTCCTAGTTGCATAGTCTAACTTGGTACACTCACTACTGGCTGCTCTCTTTGCTGCCAGTCAAGATAAGCAATGTTTACATAAACTTCTGAACATACTGGTGAATCTTCCATAAGAGCCATCTGCACACCTTTTTTTTTAAATCCAGAAATTCTTTTGTACAAAAATTCCATGTCTACTGTTTTTCAATCATATAAAATGAATGTAAACACAAACACAGAAACAAATTAACAAACACATGAGGTGCAAATAGTTTTAATGCAGATGCAAGAGAACATACCAAAATAAATATATTATGAATTTTAGATATGATAAAACCGTTTGCCTCAAATATGTTTTATTAAAAACTGCAATATCGTAAATCAAATGAACAAAATTAAATTGCATTATTAAAGGTAAACAATATTGTTTTTTAGTTTAGTGTTCAGAAAAGTGTTTAAGAGGCTGTAAAAAAACTGTTTGGGCCACTCCTATAGGTACTAAATAGGACTGCAAGAATTACTGAGATTTAAATTACTCATCTTTTACACACTGTGTATGTTTGTCATATATGTATGTCAATAATAATATCTGAAAAGAATTACTGAGATTTGATGAATGCTTTTACTTTTTACTCACATTAAAAGTTAGAGTTAATTTCAGCTATGATGCGTTGTCACTGACCTGGGCGGCATGAATGAGATTCATCTCTAGAAGGCGAGTCTGCAGATGCCCTTCTTCAGGTTTGTTGTTTTTCAGAGCATCTAATAGGAAGGAAGTACACTGCTGCACTAAATTACCCTCCATGAAGACATCCACCACCTGAAATTTTACACACACACACACACACACAAACATAATAAAATAATACAAGGCACTACATGCTAAGGATGATCTTAATTGTATTTTTTACATTTGAAGTTTTCAAAAAATACACAAAATGAGCTACTATGGAAGATTTGCATAATGAATTTCCATTTGAATAAAAAGACCCATTGCAGAATTCTACATTTTATTAAAAATATTCTGAAACAAATTAAGGATTGCATCAGCACTTGAATTGCTTAATGTAAAACGTATTTTCAAATTACATGATCAGATCTGTCATGTCTGGGCTGCCTTGGTCACGCCCCCAGCGCCCCTGTCCCCTGAGTATTAAGTGTACACATGTCTTGTCCCGTCTAAGTGATGTCATGTGTTGGTGTGTCAGGACAAGGTGCCGGGGCAGCCCAGGTTTAGAGGCTGGAGGCTCTGCACGTGAGTCAGATGGGTTGCTAGGAACTTGATTACAGGCACTCCTGTCTCGTGTTCATGTTAAGTGTCTCCTGGTTTACTATAATCGTTTCTGTCGTGATTGGTTTGTTGTGTTGAGCCCCTCTGTGTAAAAGCCAGATCTCCTATCCTAGTTGCGTGTGAGTTTATTACAGCTTATGTGGGACAAAGGGAACAGGGACTTGAGCCTCAGTCCAGCTCTGCCTGCCTCCTGTCAGCCGCGCTTTAAATGGCAGTCCAGAGGGAAACACCGCCGGGCTAAGGCTTCCCTGAGGCAGGCACAGTGATAGTCTGCTCTCTCTGTGTCTACCCTCTGTCTCTACAGGCCAAAGTCTGTGAGAAGGCTCTCACTTTACTGGCCACCATTGCGAGTGAGCCTAAAAGTACCTAGGGTGACTTGGACAGTGGAGGGACTTCTGTGTTCTGCAACCTGCACCTGTGTTGTGAAGGACTTGTTTCGCTTGGAGCTCCTGAGCTCATTCTGTGTTGAAGTTCATTAAAGCTTAAATATTGACAATGACAAGATTAAATATTGAATTGCCAGTTGCAAAATGAAGTTGATTTTTGAATATAGAAAAAGCTGATTTTGTGGGAAGAAATAAATTCATAGCCCCATCATTTCACATACTGTATAGTAGGTTTGGCTACTGTACTGTTCTGTTCAGCTCAAGCTGCTATTTATACTTTTTATACTCTGTATACCGGTTATACTGTTTATATTGATTGCACAATTCTCAACGACACTGCACATTTTTTTCAATCACAGCACATTTTACTTTTATTTATATATATTGTACCCAGTTCTCCACATCCTCAGGACAGGTTTGGTCAAATCAAACATCATTCAGCACTTCTGGTATTAACTTTTCTGGCATATTGCCCACCTAATTGTATTTTATACTTCTTTATTATGTCTTTTGTGTACATTGTGGAACCTGAGCTTTGCCGTTTTGTCTCTCTGTATACTTGTAAATAGGGGCAATGACAATACCGTTCACTTTGACTTTGATAGTGTAGCAGATTTTTTACCTGGTTAATGTCAGCAAGAGGCTCCTCATCTTGAACCAGCATCTGTGCAAACTGCAGCCCCTGATCAGGTCCAGAGCGCATCACATTCCTCAACAGCATTATCCAGTCTGGAGAGTAACCCATCTACACACAGCAAAGAGAGTCACACTGAAAATCAGTTCATACCAGACAAAATACAGAGTGAAAAGAGAGGAAGGAAAGAGATGTTTATACATGGAGAGAAAGATCCTGGTACCTTTTTAGCATACAGCACTATTTTCTGATATTGTCCGGTCTCTGCGAAGCACTGAATGACTTTGGCTGGAATGTTGGCTCGGAGGTAAACGCTGAGGGCCAGTGTGGGGTCTGCCGCCTTCACTAGGTCCCCCAGCTCCTCAGAGCACTCCAACTGCAAGGTTATAGGGGAAATAAGAGATTTTTTTTTTCAAATAAGAACACATGGAACTCGATGTGGAGTTTGCAAAACTAACAAAAATGCTGCCTTTATAAAAGTGACACACTATAGAAGTTGCCTTTATAAAAGGGACGCACAGAACTGTAATGAACTCAAATGCGTCCATCATTTTCACAGGAACAAAATATCATTTATGCAGAACAGATTGTTTGTAAAATCTTCAGCCCTTTTGCCAAAGTTAGCAAGCTGAAGCCCAGCTGCACATATAAAAATAATAATAAAAATAATGATGATAATAATAATAATAATAATAATAATATTCATTTATATAGCAAATTTAATACATTTTAATGCAGCTCAAAATGCTTTAAAAGACATAATTGATAGTAAAGAAAAATACAAAAAAAACAAAGAAAGGAAAAATGGTTTCTAAAGTCTAAATAAGACACAAAGTGTTTAGTGTATGATAATATTACAGATACAATTTCAAAAATGACAAATAATCCATGTACAAAAACAGATCAAATAGAAGAAAAGAATAATAAATTAGCTCTACGTGCCTGATGTGAATGAACTGGTAACAACAGGTCAAAATCAACAGAGATCAGTTTCTGTGGGTTCTGTAGTGTTTTTCATGCTGATCTCAGATCTGTGTGTAGTGTTTCCTGCAGGTAC
>JBBJLR010124738.1:0-18515 GCA_037577145.1 Brachypetersius gabonensis | reverse complement strand
AGGAGGCTATAGATTTAGGAGGTCCAAGGAGGGAGTTTCTCAGACTGCTGATGCAAGCTCTCAGAGAATCGTCAATGCTTGAAGGTGCAGAAGAGAGAAAGAATTTGGGACAAGGTAAATCAAGTCACAACTGACAACATTAAAATATTAATGCGCATTTTATGTTACTGTTATTTACTGTTATTGTGACATATTGCATGTTCATTCATACTTATCCTGCACTTTGGGTATTTTACTATATGGAAACCTTTTGGTTTTCATCATTTTTGTTTTGATGAAATTATCTAATAACATATTATTTAGATAATTTGTTGCAGGAAGAGCTATTGCAGTCAGGCTGGTTCATGGAGGACCAGCTCCTGGATTTTTGTCACCAACCCTTTTTTCCTGCCTGTCTGGAAGCCCAGAAATGGCAAAACCTACTCTGGATGATGTTGCTGACATTAAGCTGCATGAGAAAATCAAAAAGGTATGTGTCATACATACAAGATCATCACCTGAGCTTGCCTTTTTATTTTTAGAAGGAGCAGGTTGTTTTGCAAAATTTGTGACATATACAGTTTTATTTTGGTTTTACAATTGCAGATTTTACAATCAGCAACTATGAATGAGTTGACCAGTGCAATAGATCCTCTGTTGGACTACCTTACTAACTGTGGATGTCTTCAACCTATGAAGACTCTAAATGACAAGCAAATGTTAGTCGAGGACATCTTAATGTTTCAAGTCATCAACAGAATTCGAGGACCATTTGAAAGGTTACTTTTAAATCAGTTTCTTGCTCCACATCTACTTTTACTATATTAGTAAACATTATACAAATATACTGATATCATCCGTCACAGAGATGAACACTGGTGCTTGAAAGTTTGTGAATTCTTTCAGTTTTCTATATTTTTGAATGAATAAAAACCTAAAACACCATTTTCACACACATTAGTTTAACTGTGTCCCTATATTTTTTATGCAGAGATTCAGTAAATTCTAAAGGGTTTACAAACATTTAAGCACCACTGTAAGTTTGCTGTGACACGTGACGTGGGTTCTCTTAGATGAAGAAGGACCTACAAAGTTGGGGAAGATTCTAACTTTTGCAACAAGAGCTAGTGAGATCCCTCCTATTGGCTTTATCCCTCAGCCATCCATTGACTTCCTCCATAATGAAGTTTTCAACTCTAAACATGATGCTTCAGCTCCACGTTTCCCGGTGGCCAATACATGTGTGAATTGTTTGCGCCTTCCACTACACAGTGTTTATGAAGATTTCAAGAACAACATGAATTTTGCTATAGCCAACACACAAGGATTTGGTATGCTGTAATTATATGGTATGCTTTTGTTTCAAGCTTTAATACTTAATTCCTCTAATGGCTGAAAGGGCCAATGTGTTCATTTATAGTTCATACAGTTGAAGTGTTTCAGTGATCTGTTATAAGATTTTTTTTGCTTCTAATGTGCCTTGAAATGCGACAGATGTAACTAAAACCAGATCTAACTTTTGAAATGTATTGTTGGTGCAGCTAGTGTTCTTGTCCTTTTGTTCCTATAAGCTGTTTGTATTTTTGTATTTGTTCTTTTACTCCCCTGAGTAAAATAAAAAAAGAACAATTGATTTTGTGCTACCACCTAGTGGCCATTTCAAACTCAGTTCTCCAGCAGCAGAACATCTTAAAACCAGCAGACTGTGGCCCAAATGAAAAATGAGTGTTTATAATTTTTTTCTTGTAAGCAAAAAGGCTTTGTGTTCAGTACCACAGATTCACACAATTCTTTTGTTAGCAATTTGGAGCATCCAAACATAAACAACCTCAAACTGTTCTAATAAAGATTTATCAAGACAGGGGGAAAAAATGCATCTCATTTTATTTAATTTGTGTCATTTAACTGCCTTAAAAGAAAATTAAGAAGGGCTAAAAACAAATTAATACCATGGTTACCATCAGCTTCAAATGGGTTAAATAGATGTTCAATGATATTCATATTTATATCATTAATAAAAAAGCTATTCTCTGGTATCTCCACATTATTTGTAGTTTCCAGCTCAGGTAGTGGTCCATCTGGATCAGTTCCATAACTCTCATCCATCTGAATCATCAATCGGTTTCAAATCTCAGTCACAATTATCATAAACGTTTTGTTCACTTTAACATTGAACTGTACATATACTGAGGACACTAACAATGTGAGTTTGCTCTTATCTTTACAGATGTTTAAAGGACTACCTTCATTTTAAAAAATAGCAAATAACTTGATAAAACATGTCCTATCTAAAGAAAGCATACACTGTGAATGTTACTTTGTGTTTGAAACTGCAGTGAATTAGCTGATGACTAACTTTAGGACGCTGCTAAAAGCCAAAATTGGTCAAAAATTACCAAAAAAAAACCCCAGCAGCAGCCATTAGGTATATGTTTAAGTATTTTATACAGATAAAAGAGTGTAATCCAGTGTCAAAGAGCACAGATGCAAAGGCGGGTGAGGCTTGCAGTTAACACAATGGGTAGGTTTCTCAGACAGAGCGTCGCTCTTTTTCTGAGAATCACTCAAAGCAATTACACAATAAATGTACAAAGGTGTCCTCCATGTCTCAAATGTCATGTGTCAGGCAAGACATACTGAGTCCGTTTCCCAGACATTAAGACTAGTCGTGGATTATGTAGTGCTGGGAATAGAGATTTTCCACTGAAAAAGATAGGGTTAACCGACCCAATATGTCCTGCCTGATCCATGACATTTGAGGCATTTATTTCAAGCATAATTGCATTGTGTGATTCTCAGAAAAAGTGCATTTATTGGAAATAATCAGCTGCACCACCATTCAGCCTCAAGCTCTTGGGCAGCTTTCAATGTCTGTGGAATTGAGAAAAACCAGTCTGAGCACTCTGTGCGTGAGAGAAGAAGACTAGCTCAAGGAAGAAAATAATACATGCCTCTTGGAGCATGTAGTTGACCTGCCACATTCCAGTAATGACTGCACTGATATGGCAACAGTCTGATTTCTATTAATGGAATTTTATTAATTACTCTCAATTACTACTTTTGTACATGTCCAAACAAAAACAAGATGTTCTGTTCTAGCGAATCAGGCTTGGTCTTTACTGTGGTGGTGAATGGAACTGGACAACAGCTCTAAAAGCTCGTTCCCAGAAATGTATTGCATAAATTAATTATAAATGCTGCTTGAAGGAGAGTTTTGAGGAGCTTTCAGTCTAAAAGTTACCATAATTAAAATTCTACATACACACTCAAAAGACACATGTAGATTAACTGGTGGGTTTAGAAAGTGAATAAAATGTGGAGACCTGACTGCTGGTTCAGTTGGTTGGTACTGTTGGTGGTGGTGGTGTGAGGGGTGGTTGGTTATTACTAAGTGTGAATTGTGTCCTCAGGAAGTTGCTGTTGTCGTTAAACCATGCTAATGTTTAGTGACTGCTACTGACTCATTTTTTATCTGGTTGAATACCAAGCTGCTTTTGGTTCTGGGAAATTCTATGCATGATCCAAAAATAAAACTGAAAAGGCCCTGCCACACCTACCAATAGACAGATGCTTTTGTATGAAGAAATGCTCACAATGTGGGGCAGCTCAGTCAGGTTTCTGTAGTGGTTTGGGGGAATCATTTCTAAATTAAAACTCTGGTCTTACTTTGAATTCCTTAGCATATCATATTCCTTGTACCCCCTACCTGACTTCTTTTATTAGTGCCACCAGTAGGCCCAAAGATCTATTTGCCACAATAAACAAACTTTTTCAGTTCTCTCTCACTAGCCTGGACTCTCATACATTTCCTCAGGAAAATAAGCTCATCCACAAGTCTGTTAGATCTACCCCCGGCTACACTTCTTAACCAATGTCTGTCAATCATTTCTGTATAAACCTCTCCATTAATTAGCTGCTCTCTTGTTACTGGTATTGATCCTGTTGATTTAATATATGTCACAGTTACACCTGTCTTTAAAAAACGTACCTTGAATTCAGACATTCTTAATAACTATAGACCTCTCAAACCCAAACCCAACATTCATTTCCACATTTTTAGAAAGACTTTGGGAAGATCCAGTTTCCATGACAACAACCTCTATGAGCCATTTCTGTCTGATTTTCAGCTACTATATAGTTCTGAGTCTGTTCATCCTGAGGTAACTATTAAATTAATATTTTATGCTGACAGGGGTTCCCTATTCTCCTTCTCTTCTCCTCATTTAGGCTCTGTGTTCGATACTATTCAACAAAACATTCTTCTTTTATATCTTTCTGCTTTTGTTATTTCTGGTGCCATTCTTTCCTGGTTCTCTTCATACCTTACAGAAAGGAAGGAGATCATCTCCATCCATAGAAGCAGATCCCCTTCTGTTATTGTTAAGCATGGTGGCCCTCAAGGATCTGTCCTTGGCCCTTTGCTTTTTAAAATTTACATGTTGCCTGTTGGTCACATTGCTAGGTGTTATGGGCTCAGTTTCATTGTTATGCTGATGATGCTCAGATTTATTTTACCACTCCCACTGCAGCCGCTGTGCCACATTTCCTTACAGTCAGCATTCATGATTTAAAGGCTTGGTTGACATCAAATATTCATAAGCTTAATGCAGATAATCTGGATGTCCTATTAGACCCTTCTCTGACATTTGACTTTCATATTAGCTTTTTAGTCAAAAGTGCATTTTTTATCTTTAAAATATCTCACATGTCCTTCCATTTCTTTGCTTAAGGAATGCTGAAATACTTATTAATGCATTAATAATTTCTTGTCTTGATTGCTGAAATGTTCTTTTTATTAGTCTCCCAAAACAACACTGCTAGCTTTAATATGTGCACAACTCCACAGCTACTGTTTTCATTTACTGTTTTCAGTTTTACTTCTGATCACATCCCCCATTCTCCACAAACAGGCTTCGCCATATCATACATTGATATCATACAATGATTTAAACATTCCAGTGACAAAAATATTCACATTCAGTTTTTGGTTATTACTTGAAAGTTACAGCTTCCATGTTTCTGCGGCCAAGAGATCGCAGATCAAGACTTCCAGTTTCCTTAAAATCCAAATTTTTTTGGCTAAAATAAAAGAAAACTGCAAGTAATGGTAGTATCTTTTACTTAAACCACATTGTACAACCAATGTTGGGAGTGTAAAGGATAGTCACATGAAGCACGTCTTGGACTCAATGTGCTGAGACAGGAACAGTACCTGCCAATCCTGTTATGGAATTGGAACTGGGTAGCATCAAGTCAGAGGGAGGGCTATTTGCAGAAAGTGAGGGAAGTTTTGCCTGATGGTTGTGATGCTGCCAGAGATCATATTTGTAATTTCCTGGGGACAACGGCAATGCAAGTCCCTAGCTTTCAGTGTTTGTAGATGTTACTCCATCAGTTCTGCTGGTTGTGTTGGTTATGTCAGATGGGGCTCCCAGAAGCAGGTTTTCAAATTCTTGGACGTGGTGCACAGAGGTGAATATTTTCACAAGAGTTCTGGCTAAACATTATTATCTGCATCCCTAATCGTATAAAGTCTAAACGCTTTAGAATTGTTCTTCCCCCCAATTAATGCCCTGACCTATTGACCTATATGATAAGCACAACAATTAACATTCCATTTAATCATTTCACAGTAACAGGGTTGGGAGCTTGGACAATGCTCACATCAGTAAAACACGACAGCCTTGGCATAGTCTGTTTATGTGAACAGTGAGAATAAGAAAACATTGTCACATTAATAATAACTTGCAAGGCCTGTTTGGTCACTTAAAAAATGTCGACAGGGCCTTGAGCATTACTAGAAACAAAGGTTCAGAAATCCTGTTCCCAGTGTAAATGTGACTTACAGGAACCCTTACCATTTGATTGCAAAGTATTCATTTGTACCCTTTACCTTTACCAAAATCTTTAAAGTTTAGCACCTTTAGCATTTTCACTGATATTGATTAGGAATGCCGCCATGACTTTGTGACAAGTATGCATATTTTACCATTTCAATGAAACCAGTATCTATGACAGCTTAAGCCTAATGTCTATTTGTCACTTAATAGAAAAGGCGGAAGTCAGCATTCCATTTCTTGTGCTTGCATGTATAGGGTTTGGCACTTTAAACCAGAAAGATTACCTAATTGTTTGAATGTCTAAGAAATTGCTGTCATAGACATATTATAAGTGACACGTTTTGTGGGCTCACAATGTGATCCAGAATGACTCTGAGAAATACAGGTGGAGTTCTCACATAGAAAATAAAACTGCATTTTCTTCACATTGATAGTGCTTGTTATGTATTAGAAGGTAAAATTGGATCCAGGTCATTTCAATCAGGTGTGAGCAGGTCTGATCTTCACAGCATGTTTAAGGAAGTTTTTCGGGGCATGAATGAAGGAGACTTCTGATGTCCTTGTTTTAGATCACCAGGTGGGAAAAGCATCCAAAACTATTTCTAAAGATTTAGGACTCCACAGTCAGATGGATTATGTACAAATAGATGAAACTGAAGACCACTGTTACCCTCCCAGGTCCACCAACAGAGATCACTAAAACAATGAGACGTGTCATAGTCAAGGTCAAAGGGTAACAAAGGGTAAAAGTATTGGCTAATGTTAATAGTCATGAGTCAACAATTAGGAGAACACTGAATAACAATGGTGGCAGGGTTGCAAGAAGAAATCCACTGCTCTCCAATAAGCATGGCTGCCTATCTACCCTTTGCTTTCAGAAAAATGTTATTTGGTTCATGAGAACAAAATACAACTTTTTGGTTTAAATTAGAAGCAATATTTTTGAAGAAGGAAAACACAAAACACTGCATTCCAGCATAAGAATATAGTGCTATAATGTTTGGGACAAAGTCACATTTTTCTTAGAATGACCCCTCTGCTTCAGACATGATTAAATTGCAAATTCCAGACTGTAATTTAAAGTCATTTTCAAACATTTTAGTTCCACCATGTAGAAATGTGTTTCATTTTTTCATTAGTGCAGAGGCTTGCTTCTACAATTTGGAGCAAGAATAAAACTATTAGAGACATTACTTACCAAAATCAATTGTCTGGAATAAGACATTAAGAGTGCCTTAGTGAGCTCTGTACTCACAAAGGGACTGGTAGACCTCCTCCACTGCCAATAACAGAAGAATTCTCACTACGGTAAAGAAAAACCCTCAAATGCCTTTCCAACAGATCAGAAACTGTCTTCAGGATGCAGGTGGGTCTTTGTCAGAGACTACTATCCACAGAAGACTTCACTACACTGCACTGCAAGATGCAAACCACTAGTTAGCCACAAAAACAGGATGGTATTGGAGAATTCTGGAAAATGCCACAAGATGAAAATGAACTGCTCAAAATTAGAAGCATGCCAGCTCACCCGTTAAACATGGTGGTGGGGGTGTTATGACTTTTTATCTGGCACCCCATGCAAATTTGTTTGGGTTTAACAAGAATATGACATTTGTCCAAAAATGACAAGTTAGATTAACAGGGAAGGTACTGAAAATCTATATAGCAAAGCACATATAATAGTAAAAAAATAAAGTATTTTGTTTAAAGTAGCTGTAAGTATCAAGCTGTACAACAGCAGAGTTAATGAAGAATGGCATGATAATAATAATAATAATAATAATAATAATAATAATAAAAATAATAAAAACAGAATGGCAATTAATGGTTAGGACAGATTTCTTAAGTGATTTAAGGCAGACCAGGAAAATATAATCATTTGCAAATTTTCAATGAAAATAAAACATGTTTATCACTAAAAAATGTTTTTATAATTAACTCTTGTGTTCAGGACACACCAAGCTGACTGTTGGCTGTGTGGGGAGCTTGATTGTTATCTGTACTCTCTGCATAGTTTACAGCATAGTTGGTTAACTACAGTAGTCCTTGTCAGTGCCTTTTTGGCTGATTAAACGAGGAGAAATGAAAGCGAGAAAGAGAAAATGCAAAAAAAGTTGCTCTGAAGAAGTTACGTTCTGAGAACAGGCTAATTTTGAACGGCAGTGCTGGTGGCATTGCTTGCAGCACAAGGGAAGGGCATGTGACCTACTTTTTCTTTTTGATGTTTACATGAGACCTCTGATAACATACTAATAATAAATAAAGCACTTGATGCTCACTCATTTCATGTACCTATCATTATTCAGTTGCCAAAATGTTAGCCTCCTACTTCTCAAAACATGTTTATGGTAGAAAAAGTAGGCTTTTCTTTTCTTTTCTTGATAGAATGGCATGAATGGGAACTGGCTCCTCATAAACTAGCTCTGATTAAACACTGATTTCACTTCAACCGTGAAATGCCGAAAAAAGTTTTATTTTGTGCAATTTGAAGCCATAGAAACTGCCAAATATGTAAATAAATCTAGAATCTAGTTTATAAGAAAACCATCACAATAAACTTGACTTTTTTGCTCTGTGCTTTGGTGAGATTATCAGTTGCTATAATCATTTAAAAAAGAAAAAAATGACCCCATGAAGTGTCCTTCCTCATAAGACACACAAACAGTATAAACTTAAACTTTCTACAGTTTTAGGAGAGTTTTAGAGAGCTCCTCCATTCCATGCAGATGCTTTGTGCAAAGTTGAGAGGCCAGTTCAATCAACTGGACATAGTTGAGTTTTGATGGAAGAGCTCACAGTTTTTTAAAAGGACTGTTGAATTTTTTACGTAATCATGACACTTTGATGACACAGTTGTGTACAAATGGCCTTTTTGTTGATTTTCTAAGTAAAAAAGTACATCCTCACATTTTGATGCACAATTACTGTTTATTTGACTTTACTAGGGAAAATTCAGCATAAAAATGAGTCCATGTAAAATGTTGATGCTTCCTTACTGTTTTGTATGTTTATTTTTTTACTGAGAAAATCAACAATTCGACGAGGTTTGGAGGGGGTTGCATTAGACTATACACACACATATTCACTCACACATACAAGCAGAATACAAAAAAGCCCCATTTAAGAAGTACATGCAGCCGATGAGCAGATCAGAAACCCATGGTGATGGCAGCTGTGTCGCGGAAGGCCAGGGAGTGGCGACGTCTTGCTGGACTGTCATTACACGACTGAGGAGGGAAAGCAAACATGTGGGTTAGCCTTCAGGTGCCCATGTAATAGCTGAGTGCCTGTAATAGCTGGTGCAGAATCTGGCTGGCAGCTGGACAAGCACTTTACTTCAGCTCACCTGTGCACAGTCACCTCCTTTCAGCAGGCACAGGTGAACTTGGCAGTGCAGGTAGATATTGTCTGAGAACATCTTGAAGGAAAAGTAGCTGGACGTCGTATTTCCATTCTGCAAAAGCTGCACGATGCCATTTTTATCGGGACACCTGGAGAGGGAAAGAAGGAGTTTGGAGCTCATTTACATATATTCACCTATTTTGCCTTTGGCAGCTTAGCCCTGCATATTTACAATGAAGGACAGGGTTTTTTTTACAATGACACATGGTGGCCAATCTCAACAAATGACTAAATGGTGAATGTCTGTCACAGAGAAAATAGCCTATTGAAATTTAATGGATGTTGATAACATTAGACCATTACAGTCTTAAGATTGTAATAATGATGTTTGTACAGTTTTATTTGCCAAACACAGTCATACTTCATTTTTACAACTTTGCGTATCTACAAGTTTGCGTATCTAAACAAATAACTGGAAAAACAGTCTTGATGGAAACTCCCCTTACAGCTTCTTAGCAGTTGAGGGAATAGGTGGATATTTGTACATAATATAGGCCCTTTTAATCATATTCTCTGATTGAACTTGCTAACATCATGCAATTGCATGTTCATATTGTGTAGCCAACTAGACAGGCTATATATCAGTTGTGGACTTAAAACAAATTTAAAAGAAAGCCCTTCTTCCCAAGCCATGTCTAAAAGACCACCCTTTTTCATTTATGACAATATGAACTTATATCCAGATGCATATAACCTCAGATATCCATCTTACTCGTTCTTAATCAGATCCCAGCGATCGCTGCTGTTGCTGTCCTCAACTGGAGTGGCCCAGCAGTTGTCCAGCACGGTGGCAATCTGGCGACCATCAACTCCATCCACCTCCACCGCCACATACACCTGCTGGTTCACGTCGAGTATGACATTACCAGAGTAAGGAGTAATGAAGGAGGAGTTGGGATAGGGGACCATGCGAATATCATATGTACCCTCTGTCGACAGCTCCTTGCTGGCCACACTGTGGACGAACATTCATCCAACCGTTAAAGAACATTTCAAGAACAAGTGTAAGAAAGGTGTAGAAGATGTGTTTAGAGCTGGCGCTAGAACTATACCCACCTTCCTTTGGCCTCAATGGACATGGACATGGAGATGTTCTGGATGAGCGGGTAAACACAGGAGAAAGTAATGTTTAGCCAGCTTTTGCGACTGATCATTCGTCTCGGCCCCTTCTCCAGAATCATCTGAATGGAGTTCTCATAGATGAAGTGTGTTTCGTTCCTCTAGAGACGGAAAGAGTGTTATAGCCTTCTTTTGATTCATCTTCTTGAACGAAATTAATAGGTGGCAATATTATATACATGACTGATATGTAAATACACCATACATGTTCATGTTCTAGGCCTAGAGGAAGATTTAATATGAATTCTATAGAAACTTACAGAGTCTGAATTATTCACAGTGGTGGTGACTGAAACATCTGCCTCTAAAAGCTGTTGCACAGTATGCAGTATGAGAGGTTGTTTTATGATAGTTAAAACAGGTGATTTTTCTTTTAGATATGCCCTTAATTTACTTTACTTTAAACTGAGAATATATGCAAATGGTGGGTTAGAATAGTAAATAAAATATCTGTGTTGTAGAAACCGTGACCCTTGGTTCCATTCACCACCACTGTAGTAAGGTAATTTCTCCCCAATGCACCTTTTCTCATCTAAAAAGTTACACAGACTCCCTTGGTAAATATGGGTTACAAAGTTCTTTCATTTAATTAGCTGAATCAGCTATTGGCATCTCTGTAAATTCTTATGAAATAAATGTTACTTTTCTACTGTATCACGCTCCCTCCCCTATATTTATTGGTCTTTTCCAGCTTGCTGGGACTCTTAAGAAATAACATCCTGCTTCACTCTGGTATAAACATCTGTCAACACATAGGCAAAATACACAAAAGCCCCATCCCAAATGGCACCCTTGCAGTCATGCAGTCCTCTTTTGCATATGATTATTAAAAGGCCATAGGGTACCCCATTTTCAAATAAAAATTGTAAAGTCAAATAAAAATTAACATTTTGAAAACAAATTTAAATTTGAAAAGAGTGCCTGTACCCATAGGATTGTGCCACAGTTGTTAGCATCGTTGTCAAAGTGGAACTCCACCCGATCACCATTGGTCACCCCCCTGCATGAGCGATTATTGAGGTGGAGGAATTCTGAAGGAAATCCAGCTTCAAACAGCTGACAGCGGGACAGAGACACTGACCCAGAACTGCTGGCACATGTCTCAGTGGCATCTGAGAAAAACAGACGCACCAACATTGAAACACTTTCTCAAACAGAAGATCATCTGTTCTAAAATAGGTGCAGAAATTATTGCACATCTTTTATAAGATAAATGCACTTTTAAGCTCAGTTTGATTAATCTCATGCATTCTTAAACCTTGAAGTTGCATTCTAGTGTAACCTCTGCAAGGATCATCCTTAAATATGTTTTTCAACAAAATGTTAGTGCACAAGTTTACCGAAAGTGTTAGGATTTGGCCTTAGATGGTTCCTTGCACATCTGCAGCCAATAACTCCAGTCCTTTCCGCACACACCTCATTCTCAGTGCAATTTAGTGTCTCACAGGTTGCTAGAGACAGAAAGAGACATGAAGAATCAGTGTGAATGTGTTGGGCCATACATTAAGGCACAAGAAACCCAAATGCAGCAATATGGCAGTTGATGTTGGGCAACAGGGCTGGTAACACAAGTCAGCATGTTGACTTGACTTATACTTGCAAAATCAAACTAACCACCTCCTCTCACTTGCATCCCAAACTAGAATTATCAGGTAGCACTGCTACACTATGTCTGTTATGGTAAATATATTGCCAATGTTCGTGCGTTGATGTACTATACCTGTTTTATTTCCCACAAACTAAACTGAGCCACTTTAAGATGACTTCCACTATGGGTTTTTGTTTGTTCGTTTGTTTGTCTGCATTAATTTGGCACTGAAAGTGGTATAATGTTAGACGCCTTATTCCAGAGGAACCTGCTGAACTTACAGCACTGTTCACAGCTATGGTGGTAGGAACCAGACATTCAAATCATAGAAAGTGCACAGAGAGTTAGTGTCTGAGGCCTGATACACTGTTCAGTATTTATTTGTGAAGGTTTCAGACAAAAACAGGTAAAATATATTAATGGTAGAGAGGATTCTGCAGGGTGTTATGAGGCAAAATAAACTCCAAAGAAACTGATTTAGTTCAGATTTGCCACTAATTTACCATCCTCCACATTTCATATAAATGCTCCTTAGACATGCGGAGGTTCACTGAGTGTTGATAAATAAAACTGCTATATGTGAGTAATGACCTAGACGCCTGATTCCATTCCTATCCACAGTAAAAAAAAATTAAGTTGATGTATAATGAACCATTTCACAGCAAGCCACCAACATAAATGATGGAATAATGCAGAGAAAATCACATTTAGTTTTTTTTCGATTAAGCTCCAATTGCAATAAAAGGCGAATAAATTAATATTGCAGCAGCTCCAGTGTAATGCTGATGTCTAAATAATGCTCTATCGCTGGGTTAGGAGCTGCACATGAACTTGTAGACAAATTTTCAGTAAACTCACCAATATGTCCGCCATTTACACGAAAAGCCCAGTGGCCATTTTCTCCAACATTACTATAAGAAGAGAGGTCAGAGGCATTTTGCAGCCCAATGTTGTAATCGTGGGCATGATCCTCTGTAATATAGCCAGCCTAAAAACAATCAAAGGTAAATCTATTAGTCTAAAATATTATAAGCCATACAAGTAGTAAAAAATGGTTGCTCTCACCATCCAGTTTTGGCCATTAGGTGCGATGTCCCCATAGTTCATCAGAACATAAGAAAGGTCTCCATCAGTCACCAGAACTACTTGGAATGTCACCACCTTAAACATGCAAAAAGGTTATTAAAATGACATTTGGGAGTTCCATGCATATTCAGGTGACATTTTAGAATGACTTTCATGAAAGATGTCTTCTCATTTTCAGGATTATCTTCTAGCATTTTATAGTTTTGGGATGAAATAAATGTGAACTGGCTGAGAAAGCATTTTGGTGGTCAAGTTTGTTGAGAGATTTATGAAATTAAGTTTTTCCTGTAATTTTCTTCTGTCCAGTTCAAGGTTCAAGGGACAATGTATCTCCACAGTGCAAACATATAGCAATATTTAACAAAGTGCAGGATAAGGCAGAAACAACACAATAAATAGACAATACAGTAATGTAACATTATAGTGTGATATAAACCTTCCAGAATTACTAATATTGCCCCACACATGTGATTTCAAGAGGAAATTAGCAGCGTTGAACCACATTGAGTGAGAAGCAAATTATAAAGTCATCAAAAAACAGGACATAATAGTGACTTCTGTGGCAATAAACAGAAGGTAAAGTGCAGTTGCTATTGAAAGTTGAGAGTGTAATATGAGAAGTAGGCTCCATAAGGTATAAAGTGTACAATGGGATGAAACTTCAGCGAAGAAGGATCAACTTTGCTCAACATGGTCATTGCTTATGTAATGAGGTTGTTCTAACTGTAATGATGTATGTGATAAATGTGACTTAGTCAGTTAAAGATTTATTAGTGGAAGATATATATTATGTTCACTGAAAACAAAAGACTCACCCCTGTATCACTGGCCAACGACACCATCTCCCAAGTGATAATGAAAAGCCAGGAGGGAGTGAAGTACTCATCAGGGAACATCCTGTTAATGTCTTCTTTTGCTTTTAAGAGAAGAGAACCATTTGTGAACTTTTGATAGAAGACCTGTCCTCCAGATGTCACGTTCAGGTTTGTCCACAGTGGAGCAATGATTCCCACCGAAAAAATAGATACGGGGTAGGGCGCGACTACAATGTCCTTAAAACTCAGGAAACCGTTCTCGTTGACCTGAGGTGGGAAGATTTGAAAGAAAAATGTTGGTCAGTTAGCACTTTCTTCTCAGTCACCCCTTTTTCCTCTAAGTAGCTTTATGCTGGAAAACTAAAATAACCAATGAAACAAGGCAGAAACCAGTTTCCTTTTTGACATGATAAGAAATGGACCTAAATCCAAATATTTTACTCTACAAAGCGCAAATAATGTGATGGTAATGGATATTTCTGCTTCCTCAAAAACAGAGAAAAATGAACAAAGTTAAAGTAAAACTAAACTTTGTCATCTCTGCTACATATACATCAAGATAAAATGACACAGTTCCAGATTTTACAGTGTACCTAAATGTATGTACACTATGCATGTATAAATAAATTATAACTATAAATTCTTTTCTTAAACATATTTCTAAAAAAATTGTCATTTAGGACAAAACGTATTTTAACATCCAGAAATTGTTCAAATTGTTGCATTAGCAGTGAAGTGGAAAACATGAGAATGTTGGAATGTAATTATGAATGTACTGTGTGTCCACATGATCAGCAGCAGTTCAATACACAGACAATCTATAAAAAACAATAGCTCTGGTGAAAATAGTATGCGTCTTTGTGCATGTAGCTGCATGTGAATCATAAAGAGTAATGGATATAGATAAAAAGGTACATAAGTCCAGCACTTATGGAACGTGCAGCACTTATGATGTTACCAGCAGTTTTGGCAGTTTTTTTTTAACACTCTTTTGGTCTGCAGCACTGGCACTGTTGTACCAAACAGAGTTGCAGCTGGTTAGCATGCTCTCTGTGGTGTATGGGCATGACACTGTGAGGATTTATAGTTGTCTTATAAAGTAAAGATGTTGCTGAGCCTCTTGGTGAGTGTGGAGGTGTTGGTGGTCAAGGTGAGGTCATCTGAGATGTGCACTCCCATAAACCTGGTGTTCTTTACTGTCTCTACCTTGGAGCCATTGATACTGAGTCGCTTGTGGTGATTGATGGTTTTCCTTATGTCGACAATCATTTCTTTTGTTTAATTAACAGAATGTTCTCACTACACCAGAAACAGAATGTTCTCACTACACCAGACAGCTGCTGAACTTCATCTCTGTATGCCGAGCCTCACCACAAAGTGACAATGGACATGTTTGTGCAAACTCCCCCCCCACCCCACTCCACCCCACCCCAAGTCAGTGCAGAGCAAGCAGTTAGCTGATAACACATCAAGAAACACCAATGCAGCAACACAGGAATGTAAGATTATTCCCTTCAGCTGAAGATTGTGCTTTTGATCTTACTGAAAATAGTTTCTATTTTCAGTTTAAAAAAATTTCCATTGGGGCAGGGGGAGGGGGGCGATATGACGATATGAGATTGTGAAGACGATCTATGTACTGATGATCTGCCAAAGCAGAGAGATCATAGTATCGTCTAAATAAACTACATTCTATTGCTGTACTACGCTCTTCCTAATTTTTTTCTTCAGCAAAATCACACTATTTGCTAGTCCGCTTAATTCCCGCCTTATAGAAACAATACTCATCCAACCAAAGTGAACTACGGCACTGATATACAGTTCTAATTCTCCTCATACTATTTCATTCAGAGTGTAGTGAGAAGCAATTCCTGAAAGTGAAAACAGTTGCGGATGAAATGGTCCCTAAAAAACTCTTAAGAATTGCACCAGTTAACATCTTTATTGTTTACCATTTAAAAATGTTGTTCTCGTTGATTTGTCGTTCTGAAGTATCATTAAGTATTTATTTAGCTTTAAATAAACATATTGGCAAAATTGCACAAACTGATTAAAATCACTTTAGAAATGTTATTTGGCCTAAATGCTGTTCAGATTTTTAGGACCATATTTTTGTTAATGAAAATAGTTTGGTTGTACTGCTCAGTAACTTGCAGAATAATGAAAAAAAAATCTATAGTATAGTAACCTACAAATCAAAATAAATACTGTGATAAAATAGAAATCATGATTTAACCATAAAAAATCATGATATGATGTCTTGACCATGTCGCCCACCCCTAATTTCCATTCATAAGTCTTTACTTTCTGTAAAGGCCACCCCCACCCCCCTTAAGAGCGTGGTGCTGCTAATCTGATCTAGCCAGTGACGAGGAGCGAGCCAGTCCCTTTATAGAGCTGTAATTCTGCTGCAGCAAAGAAAAATGGTTTCACTTTCACCTTTAGTCACTGTTGCCATTGGCCTTGGCATGATGACCAACTATTAATGAATGATATCATTTCTTTTGCATCTTGTCACTTATGCAAATCACTTAATGACCTTAAACATGCATTCCACATTTCAGTCACCTTTTAAAATCACCAAACCTATAATACATCAGCATAATGCAAGTCACCAATAAGAATGGAGCTTCTGTAAGATAACCCGATATCACACAAAGCTCCAATTCCACAGAATTGTGGAGATGCACACCCACCAGCTAGTCCTCAAGATGATGCAGCTGGTCTGAATAGATCATCATAAGGTTAACCTTGCTCTGAGGACACTTGAGAGACAGTGGCAGTCAGCACATCAGTTGTTAACCTCCATTTATCCAAATGTATTGTGATTTAACTGACAATAATGCTCACATAAATGGTCGTGTAGGAGGATCCAAAATATGTGAATGGCCCTGGGAGGGACAGGGACTGTGAATATTCATCATCAGACAAATGCTCCAGTTCTGATCTTCCTTGGGCTGAATAAAAAGTACTGGGTGGTGATGGAGCTGTAGGATGGAGAAGAAGTAAAGTTAGTCTGGTGAGTAAAAACCTGGTGAATAATATACCTAACTGACAGCCTCTCATTTGGAATGTTTTAATTAATCTGTTTTTTTAAAAACAGAAATCTTTTTAAATTGTAATGTCTGGCAAGCTTTTAAGCCTGTTTCAGCCATAGTGTTTTCAATGGCAAAGAGTGGACCAATCAATTCTCAAAAGTCTCCTTTGTGAGTCCAGCACAATTTCAGAGAATATATCAAGAGAAAAAAGAGAGATAAATAAACAAATAAAAGCCAAATAAAAAAAATACAGTCATTAATATACAATATACATATATGCAGCAAAGAGAGAGAGAGGTTACTGTTGTTATAGCGAACTTTAAAGCACATCTCAGCCATAGAGTTTTCAGTGGCAAGCAGTAGACCAGGCCTATTCAACTGGCCTGGTCCTTTTGAAAGTTTTTATGGCCCGCCAGTCTGCCAGTCAATCAGTGTGTGATTCGTGTGATTTAATAAAGTTATGGGTTTTGGATCATGATTGGCTAGTAGTCCCCCGCTGTTTTCGTCAAGATTGGTTATCTGCTGTGTTGTATAAAATTAGCCAATCCAAGCACAGAAGTTACATATTATTAGCCAATCGCAGCCAAAAGAGGCAGGGTTTCTCAGAAAATGGGTGTGTTAAAGCGGGGTGGGGTGGGTGGGGTGGGGGGCTTTGTAGATTTAGCTCGGTGATGTATCTACTCTAACAACTTTAACGGTCACCCGGACGGCATTAAAACTGACATACCGGAAGGAATCTCGTCAGCTGTCCCCGCAACAACCCCTCGCACCGTCCCCGGTGGACAGCACGATACTCTGTGGCCCCCCAAAACCCCCAATCGATCAATCCAATCATTGTTTCTAGGCATAGGAAGTCTTGGCAGTTTCCTAGAAACTATTAACAGTCATGGGTCATCACTACACCCCCAACTGTATGGTTCGCTAAAATCCTGCCTACAATGCTACAGATCTATTATAATATAAAAAACATTTCACTAACAAAAAAACACACTAATAAATTGCTTCAAATAACTTTTGCCTGTGACTGTACAATCTTTTGGATCATTGAGAATTATTTTGCCTTTACTGACCCATTCTTAGGGAGAAAGTCATATGTTGTGTCGATTCAAGATTCTTTATTCATCACATGTAATGTTATACAAGTACAACACACAGTGAAATGTATGCTGAACCTGTCTATTTATGACTGTGAAAATATAAAAAAAAAAAAGTATAATTATAAATTATACATGAATCTAAAAAGGTAAATAGCTCAAACAAAGAGCAACACAAGTTCATAATTAAATACCACATAATTTTCTAATAATAATAATACTAATAATTTTAAAGTATTTAGTGCAAATGTTTTCTCTGGGTAATGTGACGTCTGGCCAGCGGCCACTGGGGGGTGCTGGGGTTTCTTTTTGTCTAGGTCTTTTATTTTGACATCCTGAGTACACCAGCAGGGTAATAGCTGTAGGATAGGTTCCAGCTGCGGGTGTACTCAGGATTAAGTGATTGTGTTAGGTTATTGGCTGTAATGGATTTTAGTTAGATATTTAAATTCAGTTTAAGTGGACCTCAGTGTCCATCGTCGTCTTACCGTCGTATATACCTTGGCTGTTAGCATTAAAGGTATCCTTGTTTATAGTTTGAGTAGGCTCAGACA
>JBBJLR010124715.1:0-37363 GCA_037577145.1 Brachypetersius gabonensis | reverse complement strand
CCATTAAAATGATACTGTTCTGAGACTTTTCATTTCTTTGTCATTGGACAAACTTACAAAATCCGCGAGGGGTCAAACACTTATTTCCTCCACTGTATCATCTCAGTGATAATATATTGATATATGGTACTGTGATTTGTTTATACAGGTACTGCATAAACAAGATTCAACCCTGATAGAAACTGTGAACCTGATCTGTTTTAAAACAGATTAAAACCATCACGCACCCAGATTTGCCAAACCAATTTCCCATGACGGCCACCACGCAGGGCCACACTGCAGACTGCAGCAAGCCATTCAGCACCCACAGACTGCAGTAGAAATACACATTATAGAAGTGCAGCCACTCTGTCAGAGTGCCAAACAGAAATTCCTACAGAATTACACAGATAAAGAGAGACAAGGGGAGTTATTTCATTTATGTATGAAATGTCGGTTAGTACGGTAGCATAGTATAGATGTGCAATAAACTGTAAAATAAACCAAAAATAGATATTAACATAGTAACATACCACAACAGCTGAACCACACAGCCCAGCAGAGAGAACATAACGGAGGTTCATACGATCACCTATCACCCCACTGATGTACAAGCCCTGAGGAGAAAGAGACATTACACATGTATTCACACAAAAATAGTGTTTTGTAGATAAAGAAACAGAAAATAAGTTACTGAATAACATCAATTTTTTCTATTTCCAAAATATGTTTCTACTTCGTTCTTTTCCTCCACCTTCACTACCTTAAAGCGATTCATAATCTAGCAAGCTGGATAATCCACTGGACTTGCCAGGTATTACAGAATTTAGCACCATAAAGCCCATGCCTGTGAGAAAATGAATACACAGGAAATAACACAGCTAACTGATTCATGAGAGGACAAATTAGTGCAGGTAAAATGTAACAGTAAACAGGTAAAGGCTAACATCTTGTATCCAAACAAAAAATATTAGTTTGAAAGCACTGCTGAATAATTAATTATTTAAAGCAGGTTTTTTTCCATAATTTTTCATACATTTGATTCTATCATTTTATATGCACTGTTTTATTTTATCATCGATGACAGCAGTTTCTGTCATTTTCCTTTAACTGGCCTGATCCTGTCCAGTGGTAGGTTGGCTCTGATCAGTGTAGAACAGAGCATTTTATGACTTAAAACTGGAAGAGGTTCTGATTGAATTGGGTCTGGTTGAAACAAAATGTTGTCAAACTTATTTCGGCTCTGGACTCTCAGGTTCTCGGGTCTTTGGGTTCGACCCAAAATTTCTATCCCGATTAAAACTGATTAGGGCAGGCCATACAGTCACAGATTTTCATAATAAACAATACTTTTCCCACACAATGATTACAATGATGTGTTTGACACCCCATTTGAAAAATAAACTTTTTTAAAAGAAAGAAAAAAACCCCAAATATAAATATATATTTATCAAAGGTAAATATAAACAAATAAAATAAGTAAATGGTATTATAGGTTAAAGTCCAATCCACCATTTGTCATTATGGAGTTATATAAATCTTATGCCCATAACTGGCCTAAATCTGTTTTAATGTTCAGTGCAGTTCAGTGTTTTAAGTACTGACAGGACCCATGGTATTTTTATTAAGGGACCTGCACCGTAATTTATTATCAACAACTCATCATCTTATTGCTCAACACTTACTACAAGCATGCAGTGAGTCAGCTGTGTCTGTATCTATTATATTAACTGCCTGGGAGTGCGAGTACATTACATTAATACATGAAATCAAATATTTAGGTCATAGGTCATGTTTGCTTATGACTGTCAGAGGACAACATAAATGTAAATGGAGTGCTCCTCAACAGAACACACTGTGCTTGCAGTACTATTTTGTTTCATGTTTACATCAGAGCAGTCACTTAGGGACACATACTCATAAATATCTTATTAAACATTTCTTGCTTTTATCCCACAAATAAAACTCTGTAGCTTTTCTTCATCCTTCATCACTCACCACAGCATAAGAGAAGAGAAAGATGGTGTCAAGAGCGCCCAAGAAGAGCGTGGCCTCCCCATTGTCTGTAAACAGCTTATTCTCCTCCCACGTCTATTACAGCAAACACAGAGCAAGAAAAAAACAATATTGCATAATGCGATAAAATGGTTTCCATTTAACCCTTTGAGGTCACAGATCTTACCGACAATTGCAAAACATGGTTTAATTTTTAATTATTTCTCACTCATTGCTCGTAGAGACAAGTAGATTTCTGACAGCTGTGCGGAACTGGCACTTGTATACCAGTAGAAAGGGTGATTTACTATGACTTGTGTTTTATGAGAAGTATAACAAGTAATTGCGTAATTTCAGTTGAATTACATTAATAACAGCCAATCACAGTTAATATTTGAACTACTTGCTAGGGCATTTGTAGACTGCTGGTTGTATTATGGTACGGCACACATAGAATTAAGTGGAGCACAGCCCAGCCTGTTGTCAGTGGGGGGGGTAAAAGAACCTAGACAAAAAACAGAACACTTCATCTCTGCCCGAATACTCCAACCAGGGAAAGTTGCCTAAGCACAATTATAAGCACTCTTCTGTGCCAACACACTGCAGTCATCACTAAAGCATGTCTTTGTCTTATTCATTATACTTTTTGCCTTGCTTATATTTTCACTCCTTTTCCTGGTGGTTAGCTTTAATATCACCATTAATATTATTCTTCCTGGTTTGTGCTTAACGTGCTATTAAACGTATGTTAAACTTATGCCCTAGAGCCATGCCCTAGTAAAGTGGCTATAGTGATCCCCTGCTGTCTGTTATAATGTATACATGTATTTGTAGTTGGTATTTTTAAATTCAGTAATTAGACCTATGTGTGTTATTTTGTCTGAAACATAAGCTCACTCGGACTTGCTAAAAAGATCCTAGTAAAAAACAGAAAACCAGTTTTGGTTATAGTTGCCCAGTAGTTTGTAGCAGCTGCAAGCACAGACTAAGAGAGGCTGTGTGTGTTGATGTGTGTGAGTGTGTGTGCTTACCTCCCCAGGGGAAAAGGCAGGAGAGCTGCTGTTTCGCACTGAAGGAGTCCACTGTGCGGAGATGCTCACTTTTACATTACTGAAGGTCTTACGCGAGGCATGCAGCAGGACATAGCTGTGTGAGAGCAGAGCGACCCACAGGGAAGTACAACAGAGAACAAGGAAAAAAGTACAGTTCAGAACAAGCACAACCATTGTTCATTTTTTATATAATAACACTATGATGTTATTAAAAATGTACTTACTAATGAAGTTTTACACTATCACTGGAATTCTAAAGGTCAATGAACCAATACACCATAATAAATGGATGGTTGTTTGATTTGAAAGTGACCATTTTTGTCATACGTGAACACACCACAGCACACAGCGTGAACAGCACGAAATCCCACCTCTGTATTTAACCCATTCACCAAGTGAAGCAGTGGGGAGCAGTGTGTGGGCACGGTACCATGCTCAGGATATCTCAGAGGTGCCTAGTGGTCTTGGGAATCGAACCCGTGACTTCCTGATCACAGGGCGAATGCCCTAACCACTAGTCTACCAGCTGACTGGGTGGCTGCAAACATCAGCAGCTTTGTGAGATGTATCAAAAATTGTTGATTTAAGTGAAGAAACAGAGCATATCTTATTAACCAATGGAGCTCAATAAAATGAAACGGGGAACAATCTGTAAGCATAATGAGACTCATACAACACAGTGAGGCAACATACAGAGAGGATCAAATCTCAACCTTTTCACTACACACTTCTAGTGGTTAATTATCATGTATCCAAGGTTGAAGTAGAAGGACACACTACTTCAACATTCAATGATGCCATTTATCCGCTGGCTTATAATACACCATTCATTCATATAGATTACAGAAGCTTAAAGCTTAACTACTAGACAGCAGTAAGAAAATACAGTGGTACCTTGACTTATGAGTGTCCCAACTTGCGTGTTTTTCGAGATACGAGCTGTCTCTTGGTCGATTTTTTGTTTTGAGTTGAGAGCTAAAATTTGTGTTATAGCATTTGTGCTTGCAGTTATTTTGCAAAAGTTTGTTTATCCATCCATGTGTCCAAAAAAAAGGACAGCACTGAGAAGAAGTAGATGATGTGCATTGAATTAAAAAAATTAATTAGAAAAACCTGACCAAGGTGTGCGTGTAGTCGACTTGGCTAGTCAAAATATGTTCTAAACAGCGGACATCTATCCATGAAAATATGGAGAAGCTGATGACGGTGTGGTTGACGGAGAAGCAGCATGCAGGAGATCCGTAACAGAGGTGATAATCTGGAGAAGACTCGAGCTGTTTACGCCGATTTGCTAAAGCAGACCCAGTCACTTCGGCGAACGAGGCATCAGACGAGCCGACTAAAGCCAGTCGGGGCTGGTTCGAGAATTTCAAAAAATAGGACTGGCAAATGCTGTACATTATACTTAATAAAAGCAGTTTGTTGCAGTACATTCTATTGTATTGTGTTTTTATATAACATTGGTTATTTATAAGCACATTTTTCTTACTTAAAAACAAAAAAATGCAATGTTTTTTGGAGTTCCGGTACGGATTAATGGCATTTTAATTCATTTCAATAGTGAAAACTGATTTGACATCCGAGTAATTTGAGATTTGAGCTCGGTCACAGAACGAATTAAACTCATAAGACAAGTAACCACTGTATGTAATGAACTCATGGGGCAATATGTGACTGACTACATGGCTCAGGACTTTAAAGTGATGATTCTCACTTAAGAAGTGAGAAGTGCAGAAGTGCAGTGCAGCATGTCACCAGCACCACACTGTCAAACTGAGATATAGATTTTTAGTCATTAATACACATTCAGTATTATATCCTCAGCATTGCACACGGGTTTCTTGAACCTGGTTGTTAACTCTATATAACAGTATATAATATGCTGGGTGAAATCAATTGTTTTAAAAACATACAGAACTGAAAAAAAATATATTTCTTTTATGGCCCTCTGGTCTGTCACTGCTTAAAGTAATATGTAAGCACCAGTTTGGTATAATTGCAGCAAGAAATGAAATGAACATGTTATAAAGAATTTGTAAGCTTAACTTGAAATGAATTACGTAATTATATACTGAGACTGTACGACAGTCCTCTTGAAAGGAACCGAACTCAGTCCTCTAGAAGTGGTCCAAGAAGGTTGACCACCAGAAGGGGAACTTTTGTGTTCACACAGAGTTTATTTGAAAGGGAACTCAGTTCTCATTCTGCTCCACTTCAGCTCAGATGGGATCTCAGTTCTTTTTCTAGTCTCACTTTAGTTCCTCATCCAACCTGCCACCACTGTTTCTTCACATTCACCGTTTCTTCACATAAGAATATATGATTAAAAGTTCTACCAAACTTCTACATTTTCCACAAAGATCTCTGCTACTGTCGTTCTTTAGCTGTCAGAGAGCAAGAATGCTTTGAGTCTGAGCAGCTTGGCAGAGAAACTTGATCTTGACAAGAATCTCTAAGTTCCTTTATTTATTTATTGGTTTTTTTATTTTTTGTGATTATTTCTTTGTTTATTTGTATTTTTTAGTTTATTGTGTTTCCCAAATAGTCAGATATGATTTTCCACGTGATCTACCTACGGTAAGCCTAGAGGGTGAAAACAGTCGAAGCGCTTTGTGTTTAAAACGCGAATTAATCGAACCGTGCCCTGGTCTCAGTTCGTTTCGTTTAAGAGGGGTCTGAGTTCGTTTGGCGTGTTCACATATGACTAATCTGACTAATCGACCCGAGTTCTCTTTAAGGGCTGAAATGGACCAAGTGTGAAAACACTCTAAGACTCTCTGGATAAAAGCAGGTGCTAATTTTGATCAATTCCAACCAGCACTACTCTCTAGTCGCATTACATTACCTGTATTATCTCAATATAAAAAGTAACTCATGGCTTCTGCTCAACTAATGGCATATCGCCTACCTAAAGAAGGTCAGGAGGAAGGCGACCAGGTGGTGGTGAGTGTACTGCGACAGGAAGGCGCAGCCGGGGGGCCACATCACTGGGGTCTCAAAGAGATTTGGAGAAGGACAAGGAGGAGGGAGTGGAAATCTTCAGGAGAGGGAGAAGGAGCAGTACTCTAATGCATCATCTGGGGCTACAGACAAAGACACAGAAAACATCTACACAATTCAGAAGGCTATGTCAGTCTACAAGTGTGCTGGAAACCTGCATGATCAAGAAAACACATTCAGCATAAAGGGGACGATGTGAAACTTTCCTGGCACTGAACAATAATAGCCTGGAGGATTTTCCTAACCGCACACATGTGACACACAAACTGCATTATACTTTCTGTACTTAAAATACTCAACATTGAACAATAACAGATTTAGCTACCAGTGAACCAAAATGTGAGAAGAACATAGTAAAACTATGTCATAATAAGCAATAAAAACGTGGAACTTCTCCACATCCCTGGGGCTTCTTTTTACTGGAGGACATGCCAGAGGCCCCAAATGTGGTCCTGAAGGGCCAGAGTCCAGAGCAGTTCGGTGATTTCTTGGCTTAAAGACACCTGGCCAACTTACCTGTTAACTACCTGGAGGGCACTAACATACTGTAAATGTCACTGGTCCTCCATGACTGGATCTGGGCACCCCTGCTACAAACTATAACATCTATACTAGTGTACTGAGATACTGCTATACTGTGATTTTCAGTTTCTTAGAAACATAGGATTATACATAATGAACATCATTAATAGCACTGTACTACATGAAAAAGCAGCATCCTTTCTTTATTCTATTTTATTGCAGACTGTACATTATGACCAGATGACTGGAAGATATGCCTTTTTGTTGCGTGCTATGGGCTACTTTGGAAAATACAAATAAAAAAAAAAATTAAAATATATAAAGAATCTACATAACGAGTACATACAAATACATAGGTTCCTTTCTCCTCCAATGTGCAGGAGTCCCTCTGTCAGGTATGTATGATTCATTTGGCATAAAGGAAACGTGAGTGTGTTAGTTTTAAAAGTAAAGTAAAGTGGCCCCTTACAGTCACGCATGAACACACCACAACACAGCACACAGTGTGAACTATGAACAAGTCTTTCTATGCATTTAACCCATTCACCAAGTGAAGAGAGAGGCTGCACACCAACGGGGGGCAACCAGGGAGCAGTGTGTGGGGACGTCACCTTGCACCAGTGGTGCCACTGATAGCCCTGGATTTTTAAACCATGACCTTCTGATCGCAGGGGCAACTCCCTAACCACCAGGTCACCAGCTGTTGTAACGCCCGGTGAGCAGTATCTAGGAACAATACCTTGCTCAAGGGTACATTGCAGTCCTGGGATTCGAACCCACAACCTTTTCATTCTGGGGCAGCTCCCTAACCATCAGGCTACCAGTTACCCCAAAAGGGTTAATTAATGATAAACACCCCCTGACACTGGGAGATACTCTAGGAAACGACAGTGGTACTGGATTTTATCAACACGTTTTACGACAAGGTGATTTTAGCATTACTAAAGCATTAAATCCTACAAGAAATGCTTTTAAAACGTTTATTACAGAGACCAAATCTCTCAGACAACAAACTTACATAAGTTAGCCTGCCTGTGCTGAATAAGCGTCTTTGTTCTAGCCTACCTCTTTAAACCACACAGCCACTTTAACCTACAAAACTTACATGACAGCTCGTTATTTATTTAAAAAATAAGATATAAATAATAAACCTAAATAAAGACTTACAGGTTTGCTGCCAGGTAGCTAAGGGTAACTAAAGGTCCACGATGTGCTCAGTGTTCTTAAAGAGAAAATTGTTTGTTCTGCACTGAGAGGGTCGTCGTGGTCTTTTTCCTTGTTTTTGTGCTGTCTAATGAGTAGATATCCTTATGAGACCTGAAAGATGAATTTACCTTTATTTCTCCATCCACTCGTCTCTTTCTCCTCCAGACGCTGCAAGACCAACCGAAATATGTCAGGAAGTGACGTCCACGTTTCGTCACCACAACAACAGTCAAAAATAAAAGCAGCCTTCATGCAGGACACTTGATCCCGAACACATCATATAATAAAGTTAATAAACCTGTCGTGCAGCAACTCTATGCTGAAAAGGTCTTGCACTACTGAAGTAGCTCGTCGTGATTGTTTTGTTCTGATTTGCTTCTGATTTGTTTTATACAGAGTAAGAAGAATCAAAATCCAGCATCAAAATATTTTCCAAATGTATCTTTCACTAGATATATGGTGGTGGTGGTGTTTATTAATAGTAAATTATTGTGGTGCAGCTATCCACCTAGTCCTGGGATTCGTGGGGTTGAATCTCAGGACTGCTAGTGGCACCACTGAGGTACCCTTGAGTAATGCACCGTCCACACACACTGCTCCCCAGGCTGCTCCTGGCTGCCCACTGCTTCACTTGGTGAACGGGTTAAATGCATAGAAAGAATTTCACATTGTTCATGCGTGACTATAGGGCCATTTTTCTTTAAACATTAACCAGTCACAGACCAGAGGGCCATAAAACAAGCATATTTATTTAGTTTTTGTATTCTCAAAACCCAACCAATCATGTACATTGCAGTTACCTACCAGGTCCCCATAGTGGAAACCCATTGTGAACAATGCAGACTGGAAAACTGTGGAATATTTCATAGAACTGAATCCTGGCTTGTATTCTGTGCTTAAAGCACTGTCGGCCAAGTCCCTGTGGTTCTTTCAGCTTTTCTCTCCATTTTGTTTATTATTGAACAGATTTTTTAGTGATTATAGTTTGAGCTTATTTTAGTAAAAGAGATTTCACATTTGCAACTGTTACTTCATCAAAAACATTTTATTGCATAGCAAGAGCAGAAAAATCAAAACATATTTATGCATTTCCAACCTTAAAACCATTTAGAGTCAAAAAGTTACAGATCTTAACCCTAGCTGTCCCGTACTAGTCCATGGTACATTTCTTCTTCATTATAAGCCTTCAATTAATCACTTTTTCATTTAACTAAAAAAAAAAACACATGAAATTAAATGTCTTACTGCAAAGAAACGCTTTACTACTGGGGAAAAAAAAAAATCATACTCCTCCCATGGCCTGGAGCAGACACCATACTGCAGAAAACAGGCACATTTAAAACACTTAACCGAGGAACTTGTCAATTATTGTCTTTCAAGATTTTTTGGAACAATGTTCAAGGTTAATGCAACAGCAAAACTGGACCCATACCAATTTGTGAAACTTAAACTAATGTCAAAACACAACTGCCAGTTTAACTCAACGGCTTTTAGTTTACAGCGTAATGAAAAGTTAGTGCAGAATGTTCTAAACTCTGCTCACTGCTTGGGTCACCACTGTGGCACTGCATGTGTCTCTTCAAGTGGCTGCTGCGCACAAATCTCTTGGTACAGATCGAGCAGGGAAAAGGTTTCATGCCGGTGTGACTGTACACGTGTTCACTCAAACAACGTTTCCTTACGAAAGCCTTTCCACAGATTTCACAGATGTAGGGTTGCGTGCCTGTGTGCGCCCGCATGTGTATCGCCCGGTGACTCGACACAATGAAGCTCCTTCCACATATGTTGCACGGGTAAGGCTTCTCTCCGGTGTGGCAGCGCCGATGAACCTGCAAGCACCCGGCAGAACTGAAGGCCTTGCCGCAGTCCAAGCACACGTAGGGTTTCTCTCCAGTGTGCAGTCTCGTGTGGATGGTGAGGTTTCCGAGGGAGTGGAAGCACTTTCCGCAGTAAGAGCAGCAGTAGGGCCTCTCTTTTGAATGTGACCTCATGTGGGAATTCAGCTGAGACTTGCTGAAGAACTTCTTACCGCAGTTCAGGCAATCATGAGGTTTCTCCCCGGTATGATTCGATATGTGCGCTAGTAGGCCTTGTAGAGTGGCAAAACACTTCCCACAGTGATCGCACTGGTGAGGCCTGAACTCGGGATGGGTTTTCAGGTGGCTCCGCAGTTCAATTACAGAAAACATCTGGCCACAGAACCGGCACTCACCCGGAGGCCGCTTCACAGGCTTTTCCGCTTTGTCCACGCTGCCACGGGCCTTGTGTGTCTTCATGTGGCTCATGAAGTCCGTTTTCTGAGAGAAAGTGTCGCCACAAGCAATGCATTTATATGCATCCGGCAACCGCTCACTCACCAAGTGGTTATGAACCTTGGAATGCTTCACCAGAGACTGAAGAGATATAAACTCTTGCCCACAGTCAGTACACCGGTGCACAGTTTTGTCTTTGTGCTCTCTGCGGTGTATTGACCATGCCTTCATTGACCTGAAGCTCTTGTCACAGTGGACACAAGTGTACGTCACCTTGCTGTGCCACTTACGGTGGTGCACGGACGACTGGAAATATGTTTTAAAATTAAGTTTACAGGGCTGACATTTGTAAGGACCCTTTTCTGTATGCCTCCGCATGTGCGCTCTCAGCTCTACCTGACACCTAAAAGACATCCTACACTCAGAACACTGATGTTGCCTCCTTCGCTGGGATCTCCTTGTTTTGCTGCCTTTTTCTGCAATAGAGACGAAAGAAAAGCAAACACACCATGAACATTCAGAATGGTAAATAATAAAATACGAATCAACATTAATAACCAATTTATAATTACAGAACTGTCCAAAAGTCTAAAATATCCATCTGAAACTGTATAGCAATTTATACAAATCCAAACAATACACTTAACCTTTGAATGTTATGTTTATTAAAATGTTTTATGTTGTTTTCACCAGCAAAAACTGCCATTATAAACAGTTTTCTTGGCTGCTTAAGATTTTGGAACAGACATTGTACATTAAACTGGCAGAAAGACTGAGGAAGACTGACTTATTGACGCATATACTTAAGAAATCAATAGAACACCTAATTTGACTGGGGATTTTCAAACATTTGCACACAAGTGTGACTCTTTAAACAAAGATAAGTGATCCTTACTTGAGGAGGACAAGGAGGGGTTTAAAAGTTCAGGGATCACCCTGTTGAGAAACATAATAAATGCATTATAACTCATGTCTTCAGTGTAATCTGTAAATTGAAATCTTTACAAAAAACTACTTTCACAATTTCTGCAAGCACACTCACTTGAGCTGTCCTGATTCACTGCTTGTGCAGCGTGAGAGCGAAACAGAAGGCAGTCGGACTTGTTTAATGATTGGGATCAGATGCCTCGGAACAACCACCTTAAGCCGCTGCCCTGGGTTGGATGTAAGTGCTTCTTCAGAAGTTTCATCACCACCTTCCACAACGTTCCCTTTATCCAAATCTGTACCAGAGGTTACTGAGCTTGGTTCTGGTCCATCAGCTTCCACTGATGCTTCTTCCTCAGGCATATCTTCATTCTGAAGCACATCTACCTCAGCTGATGCTTTGTCCTCACATTCACTTTGGGATGTGTTCATTGTCCCCTCTTCAATTTCATAGACAAAACTTTCTTCAATGTCATTCACTTCTTCTTGGATACTGCATCTTGATTCAAGTTCTACAACATTTTCAGCCTCACTGTGGCCCTCCACCTGATCTAAAGTGAACATTTCAGAGGCTGGAGCATGTGTATCAGTCTCCAGGCTTACATCCTGGGTTATATCTTGGTTTACATCCTGGAAGGAACTTTCCAGATAGAAAGACGGTTCTGACTGGTCTTCGGTGTTATTCTCGTTTGACACAGTCACATCAATCGAAGGAGAGAGAGACAAGGTGGAGATGATTCTGTCCTCCACTACAGAAGGGAGACCTGTTACACATATTGAAACGTAATTGAGAACTATATCTATTAACTGCAGGGGTGTAATGATCACCCCACTAGTTCATGATTAGATTAACGGTTATATATTTGAAGGCTATCTGAAGCAATAACTCACTGAGGCAAAATTACAGGTATGTCATTGTCATTGCCTAATCTACTAATGAGAATACAGTTAAAGGTCAATCAGCTTGAAGCTAGAAGTGTTACACGCTAGTATGGGTTAACAATCAGTGCAGCTGCATGATAATTAATGCAGTGCAACTAATTTTGATAATTTCTTTGTCATAACTTATTTGTACGTCATTAGCCCATGGTCTTGATATTGGCTTACCATTTGTCTCCAAAGTCTCTTCAAAGTCACTTCGCAGCAGAGGCAGCAAGTATCTGGGATTCCAATTCTGTGCCAAATCTTCCCATACGGAGGGCTCTGTACTCAGTAATGTGGCAGCCTAAAACAAGATTATAAGGAGTCATACAGAATGGGGTAGTCAACAATTAAATGATGTTTGAAGGTCTTAATGGGGACCAATGTGTATCCACAACAGAAAAAACTATTACAATTGACAATGGAGCTAAAATACCTGTTTGAAGTTTGGTACTGGCAGTAGTTGTTCCAGTCTGGAAAGAAAATGGCCAACCAGGACTTGAAGTGCTTTATCAAAGTCAGAACCATACTCATGTGGGAAGACCTCCTGGATGCATAAAGTGTACAGAATGACATACAGGCAGTGAAAGAAAACAGGAGAGGACTGGTTGCAATTGCCAGTTTCAGTTCAGTCTTCAGTTACATGTGCAGACTGTAAATATATCTGACTTCTCAGGAAATAAAATGCATGCTTCAATAGTTTTAAATCAGTAAACTGATGGCCAGTGTAAATAATGACCACTTTTTGCTGCTAAGAAACTTATCGGTCACCTTAACAGCATCTTTTGGTCCATTGTCAACCAGTGGGTTACCCATACATATACTACTGCTAGGGGCTGTAGGCCATTTTTTGAATTGTACAAAATATATAGATATTTTACCAAATATCTATAAATATTTATAAACATAGTATAGCCAGCTTACTTAAATTATGTAAACGTACAAATTTCATCCATCAGGTATAAATCCATTACAAAATGGTCTAGAGAATTTGCATTAGGGCTGTCACAGTAACTGAATAATTCACTTGCTTTGTTTTTTATTCTGAACATTTTCAACAAAGGGGGATTATAAAATTAACCAAGTGATCTAAAATTAAACTAACATTAAAAAATAAAAAGAAGAACCCTACACCAGCAGGATCTGAAGAACATGTTTGTAGTTACAAAAACATTATGCATATTTAAGAGCTTTCATTACGAGATGTCTTTTATGGATGTCAAGTTTCATGCAAAATTTAATTTTAAGGAAAGAAGCAAGACTGCTGGAAGTAAACGTGACTGATCATGTCAATAGTGGCTAACTTGAAAACAAAGTATTTTGTCACCCATACACCCATTTGTCACCATAACAAAATTATGAAACTTTCTTGTCCAATGATCTATTTATTTTACGCCTCTGCATTTACTCAGCTATTTTTTAAGAAACAATACCTCTAGTCTGACTTTACACTAATCAGTGTAACTTGTGGCTAAATGATAAACAGGATGCATAACATGTCAGAAGTTTTATATAACAGAGACCTTTCAAATTTGTCAGTCAATTCTTACCTGAAAGAAGTGCTCCTTCTTAACTGGGTCTTCCAGAAGGCTTAGGAGTAGCTTTAATAATTTGCATTGTAAACTTTCCACCTCTGAATCAGTGGCCTAATTAAAAAAGTGCAAAAGGTTGACCATCTCATTCATATATATATACACACATATAAATACACACATTTATTTACTCTACACCCATGTATACACAGTGTTCAGTCTGTACATATTAAATGCTAGCAAAAGTCTGGCATACGTGAAGTTTAATCAACTTAGAGTCAGTACAAAAATGCTTAATATCAGTCCACAAGTACATGGTTTGGTCAGCATTTTACAGGCATACCTTGTGAACCAATTAACAGGACTGTTGACCACCCAAACATCTATAACAGCAGCAAGCATGTCAAAAATCAACAGAATGGACTAGTCTGGCAGACCCAAAATGACACCATAAAAATGGTTCTTACCTTAGACTCAATCGTCTCAAGGCGAATTCTGATGGTCTCCAGGTCCATTGGCACCTCACCTTTACACATTTCAAGGATCATCTGTACCAGGAGGAAAAGTGGTAAAACATATTCTCATACCTTAAAAATTAGTGCTGACACAGTTATGTGCATGATAATAATCCTTATTATATATGCATGAAATACTACAATAATTAATGGGCAAAAGTCAGAATAAAACTTTTTTTTTTTTTAATTCAAAAGTCCATTGAGGCCAAGTTACTAATTTTTTCAGTGTCAGGAAAACAAAGAGGAACATAATACATATTTAACAGAAAATTACACAGAACTTAGTGTGTCTACCCTTTGCCTTTATTACAACTTCCATTCTGTACTTTTTTTCCACCGCTATTATAACGTATAACCTCAGAGGTTTTTCTGCATTTTCTGAATAATCTCTATTAAAATATTTTATTTTCCTCCACATTTCAGGCATCCATTTCTGTGTTCTAGTGAATTTTGTTAGCCCATTTCCTTTCAGTGAGACGTTATCTTGCATAGCGACACATCCTTTCACACCCACATTGCTAAGTTGTCTTCTCACTGTAGAAGAGCAGACGGAAAAGCCCATGGATTCCTTTAGATGTGAAGTGAAACTGGAGCTTGATTTTCGTTTTGTCGCTCTACCAGGTCTTGCATGGTTGTAAGGAGTAACAATTTCTGTTAATTTATGTATACAGTTAATATTCTGTTCTTCTACAAACATAAGTGTGTAGAAAAGAGTCGCTGAAAAAACCCAACACTACAGCAGCACCAAAACACCAAGAAAATAGATGAAAATATTCTTTCGAAATTGTTTGTTTTTTTCTCTATTTTATGTTACTTTTTAAAGGTCCCATGACAGATTTTTTAAATACTTTTTTTACAGGTCTTAGTGGTCCCCTAATACTGTATCTGAAGTCTCTTTCCGAAATTCAATCTTGGTGCAGAATTACAGCCACTTTGAGTGAGTACCACAATGAGATTTCCCTAGGACACGCTCTTTCTGTGTCTGTAGCTTTAAACGATAAAGAGGAGGAGAGAGGCTGAGTAAGGTGGAGGGTGGGGGAGGGGTCAGCTGGCGGCCATGGTACCAAGCGCTAATGTTTACAGTGTATAGCAATGAATACTGCTGTCATGTAGCTGGTAAAAGACAGTTGTATTCATCTGTAGTGAGATTCGGGACATTTCCTTGATAGCCAAGCAATTGAGATCAGTGCCCATAGCCCCGTTGCTGTAAGACTCCTCAAATTTAACCCATTCTCATCTGATCACCCTTGCAGAGGTGCTCACTTATCTCAATGAGGGGAAAGGGCGCCATAACACTAACAGCAGCACGGTTGTCCAAATAACAAAGAAGATCAGGCCATCTGCGCTGTCATTCTTTCAACAACAGAATGATCAAAGCACTCTTTACACCTATTGCCATTTCTAGCCACAGCAGGACCATAGGTAGGATAGGGGAACTCGTATTTTTGTTTTAAAAGAATCTCATAAAGTGAAATTTTCATGTCATGGGACCTTTAATTGCAATTATTTTAATTACTTTTTCTTTTGCAAAGTTTTATGGGCAAAAAAGACATTAACTCAGTGTTGTATGCGACAAATGTAAATGAACAGTCTATTTTTTTAATTGCTTTTATAAAATTCCCCTCACATTAAACAGATGTGTGTAGCATTTTATCATCTGACATCTGTGTTGGAAAGTCGAGGCCTGTCCCCCGAAGCTCACCTTCGCTCTTAGCCCCATAATCAGCGCAGTTCTCTGTCTGTCACTCAAAATCTTCGGAAACATCTTTGTGAGGAGAAGGACATACTCCTCCAGTTTATTAAAATGCTCCAGCTTCTGCTGCTGGACAACCTGCCACATGAAGGCAGACATGAGACGCAGTGGAGGCACCAGCAGGCGCAGCGAGGAGAGAGGGAGTGGAGAACCTGCAAAAGAGAATTACAGGATTATTGAATCAATAAAAAGGTTATTATTAAACTAAAGGTTTAAGAAATTCATTAATACCTGTGGCCTTAAGAATGTATAATTCCTCCCCGTTTTAAGTAATTCTGTTTCTAATCAAAACTTTAATCTGTGAATTTCCTTTTTTATTGTATTTATCTTTATCTTGCTAAGTCATCTTGCACTCCCAATCTGCTGGTAAAGCACTAAATCTGTACACACACAGTAAAGTTACAGTGTTTCACTGTTCTTTGCTACAGAAATGTTCTTGTCCTTGTGTTTCACTGTTGTTATTGCCTATTTTTCTATTGCCTTTTTTCTAATTTGTGGATACGTGGAATGGAAAGGCGAGATGGTTTTAACTGCATCTCACTCAGCTGAGGAATTTCCTCACAGCATGACAGACACAACTCGGATCTAGACTGTAACAAAGCACGATATCTCCAAATGTTTATCCTGGACTACAGGGGCAGATCACTCCTCTCTGGACCGGCGAGCGGGTCTCGTATCGGGGCGGGCCGTGAAGTCGAGTGGGAGGGGCGGGGCGCGCAGTGACAGATCAAACCTGCTCTGGCTGAATTTGGATTGGACCGGCAGGGACAGTATTTTAAAACGTCATTGTTATTTTTCATTTTAGGGTTTTCCTTTCCTGAGTCGTGGTACTTAGAGATCCACTATGAAGTTACTCAAATTAGGTACGCATTTGCGCAGTGAAGACTGAAAACTGGTGCGCATTTGTCACACTACATACGCCAATTCTTGCTTGTGTACCGCTTATGTCAATCTCTGAGTATAAACAAATGAACACAGTAGATATATATAGAGGTAAACACTGGAGTGTCCTCAGTTGCTTGGTAGTAGCAGACATGGACCACTGTTCACTGAAAGTAAATGCCCCAAGCAAAGGAATAAAAAGACACAACTCCCAAAACAGACTTTAAAAGCAATTATATTTTGTTAATCATGTGCTGGAGACGTTTCAGGGACTCGACAGTAAACTTCCTCCTGTGGTGATAACTGTCTCTCTGCTGATTTACTAGCCTTCAGCTTTACTCTCATGTTAAACAGGCTGTGAAAGAAAAGCATAAATAAAGGACAAATGCTAAGAGTTCGTACCCATGTTGTTGTTTTCGACGCCAAAGCCAGAAAACTTTAATCTCAGACAGAGAGATTAACCACCATCGCTCGGTCCCACCGCTTCTTCCTGTGTCTGTGCTCCTAACGGTCAAACCAGCTTCCCGAGCTGTACTGCCCCCACAGGCCTGGATCTTCATATCGCTAGCGACCAATACATTGGTCAAAAGTATTGGGACAAATTTGTTTTCCACTTTTTGGACTAGGCCCCTTACTTTCAATGGAGGGCAGTCCTAATGTTTCAGCATACTAAGACATTTGGACAATGACATGCCTCCAACTTGGTGGACACAGTTTGGGGAAGAATCTTTTCTATTCCAGTGTGACTGTGTCCCAGTGCACAAAGCAAGGTCCATAAAGACATGACTGGATGAGTTTGGTGTGGATGAACTTGACTGGCCTGCACAGAGCTCTGACAATGCGTTTGGGATGACCTAGAATGGAGATTGTAAGCCAGACCTTCTCATCCAACATCAGTGCCTCATAAATGCTCTACAGAATGAATTGGCACAAATTCCTTCAGAAACTCCAAGATCTTGTGGAAAGGCTTTCAAGGAGAGTGGAAGCTGTTCTAGCTGCAAAAGAGGGACCAACTCCATTTCAAAGTCCATTGAATGAAATGTCATTAAAATCCCTGTTTCTGCAATGGTCAGGTGTCCTAATATTTTTGTTCATATAGTGCAGGTTTATTGTCATATACACAGTAGAGTAAATTGCTGAATCAGAAAAACATATTTAATTATCATTTTAGCTGTTTAGTTTAATTCATGCACATTCTGCAGACAGCATGGACTTTCAGTCTGCTGACAGAGGGGAAAGACAAGCAAAGTCATGTTTTGATATGGATGTTTTGCATACTGCCACTGGGTTCCTGGGAGACTGTCCCCTGTAGCTAGGAAATGGAAGTTGCTTTGGATAATATTATATATATGGACCAGACTCTCTTTGTGAGAAAGCTAGATAGATCTGAGTGTCATGTGCATAGTTATGATAGAACACATTATTCTCTTTAAGAATTTGACTCAGAGGAAGCATGTGCAGGTTGTACAGGACAGGTCCAAGACTAGATCCTTGAGGGACTCCATATGGCATGGAGGTTTTCTCCGACTCACTTGTGCCGATCGAGACAAAATAACCCTTGACTTCCAAGTACAACCTGAATCACATAAGGGCATGTGGTAGGTATAGACCTACAGGAACTAGTCTTCTAAATTTGATTGGAGCAGTTATGAAGCCACAGACAAGTGCTGAAACGTAAACCTCTCTTCTAATTACTAATCGTTATATTTGGTTTAAATTTTACAGTGGCACTTAGGAAAGGGGGGAAAAGAAAGAAGCTCTACAAGTCTATGATAATCACCTTCCATACGGTTTAGCTGTATCTTTTTTTAAGTTTGAATTTCTTTCTTTCATGGACTGTTTTACTCAATTAAGTGACCTAGTGTAATTTTAAAACTGTAACTAACCTTATTATACATATGACTATCACCAAACATCACTTTCTTTAACCTTACAATAATCACTCAAAGCCAATTTTCAACAAAAAAAAATAAAGCACAATAAAAAGAAATACAAAATAATAAGGAAATATAAAACAAAGAGTTAAAGAGGATAACATAACGTCTGTAAGTCCAGTTCCTTCAGTGTCCAACACTGTTTACAAACAGTCTCTGAATCAAACGACAGTTCTCCGTTTACTGAAGAGGATTCACTGGTGACTCAGGATCACGGTTGGAGTTAAGCTGAATCTTGCCGCTTACAGACATAACTCTTCCTGTACAATAAAACAGAGTCGTACCAAACATAATCATCAGTAACAGTGATGACACAACAGTGAGGACAGTACCAGAGAAGAAAGTACAGTGTCTAGCAAAAGTATTCACCCCCTTGGCATTCTCTCTATTTTGTTACCTTACAACCTGTAAAAAAATGTACAGCTGAAAAGTGGTGGGTGCATATGTTTTCACCCCCTTTGCTATGAAGCCCCAACCACTACCTTCAAAAGCCACTTAATTAGTAAAATAAGATCCACCTGTGAGCAATCTAAGTGTCAAATGATCTCAGTATATACACTTGTTCTGACAACCCCCAGAGTCAACACCAGTGCAACACCACTAAGAAAGGGCTACCATCAAGCAAGTGACCGCATGAAGACTGAGGAACACACAGGTCAGAAACAAAGTTGTGAGAAGTACAGATCAGGGTTGGGTTATAAAAAAAATATCACAAACACTGAACATCCCAAGGAGCACCCTTAAATCCATTATTAGAAAATGGAAAGATTGATGGCACCACAGGAAACCCGCCAAGAGAGGGTCGTCCACCAAAACCCACAGACCAGAAAAGGAGGGCATTAATCAGAGCAGCAACCTCTTGGTCAGATTAGACTAAAATAAATTTTGGCCATTGAGAACAACACTGAAGGAAGGACAGTCAGAACTGAACAAAAGATGGATAATGCAAAATATGAACAAACTAGAGCAGTTTTGCCATGAAGAATGGACAAGAATGTTCGCTGCAAAAGGTGGCTGTACAAAGTATTGATTTTTGAACAGTCAAGCACACTCAGGTTTTGTTTTCTGTCTTTATTTCTTGTTTGATTTACAATAAAAAATAATTTGCATCTGCAAAGTGGTCACTTTGTTGTATAAATTAAAAGATACAAACCATCCAAAATTCCTTTTAACTTCCAGGTTGTATGGGAATATAAAAGAGTAAATGGGCACAAATTCCCACAGAAGCTCCAAAATCTTGTGGAAAGTCTTCCAAAAAGACTGAAACTGTTATAACTGCAAAGAGGGACCAACTCTATATTAAAGTCTATAAAGTTGAATGGAGTGTCATTAAAGTCCCTGTTGGTGTAATGGTCAGGCATCCCAATATTTCATCCATATAGTGCAGGGATCACAACCTCTTTGATACTGAGAGCTACTTCATGGGTACTGTGCCATATGAAGGACTACCAGTTTGATACACTCGAACAGAGTTTACCTATAGTAATCTAAACTTCATCTACAATCAACATGTCATTTTCAAATCTATATTAATGCAAATGTCATTAAAGAAGACTATCAACAGGATAAAATTAAATGTTAGACGCTGCTCACTGGTGAGTTGTGCTATTTTTAGAACAAGTCCGCGGGCTACTCATGTGGTCCTTGGGGGGGCACCCTGTTTGTGACCCCTGATATAGTGTATATTATATGTATGCCCATGAAAGGTGATGGGAGCCAGATGAAGTCTCTGCTGTGTTTAAAAGACCTGATGGAAGTGTGGTGCAAAAGAACCGAAACAGCCTTTTTAATATGCTTTTGCATGTTGCTGATCTGGGAAGCAGTCTCAGTGTCTCTATAGAAACAGAAACACTGCAGTCACTGAATTCACACTGGGTGGGTCACTGGGGTCTGTTTTAGTCCAGTTTATTATTAACACTGGTGAGCAGGAATAGGATTAGCTTTAGTCAAGCATGGACCTTCCCTCCCTCACCGTTTCTTGTTTATCTCTGAGTTGTTTCGGTATTAGGTTCCTCCCAGCATGATCTTTACAGAAAACCCCTATCTATTGATGGTCAGAAACCTTGAATGCCCAAGTCTGCAGCTTGTAGGTGTGTAATGATCCAGTCTACTCATGAATCCTTTCAATAGATAAGGCACAGGGCTCGAAACACATTTGAGAAACTAAGTCAGGAGACTACATTCTCACAATAATTAGAATGCCATTTGAAGGATGAAAAATGATGGCTACACAACTTACTAACGGAACTACAGCTGGATGGTGGGGGGATGATGTATGACAGGAATCTGCTGGACTGGGATGTTAATTGGAATTGGTTTAACGCTATGACCTACAGAGGCATATTTGTAAGAGCATTTTATTATTGATAGCAAGTATCATCATTATTATTGGATATTTAGTCTCTGCATTTAATTCATTCACCAAGTGAGGAAATGTTCAGTCAGCAATGCAGGACTGGGTACCTCAGTGTCCCAGGATTCAAACCAACCCTCTGATCACAAGGGCTGCTCCCTAACCACCGGGCCACTAGCTGGTGACACCCGCATGTAGATATGTTAAACTTTTGTGGGTTTTTTTTTTTTTCTTGGTGAACCAAAGAACCAAACCCATCTCCTCCCTTATAAGGAACCCATTCAGGTCTCTCTGAAAGGACCATGGCCAAGCCAACATACTACAGGGTCTGTATTTTAGTGAAAAACAGCTTTATTAGCCTTTTTTCTCCAAACATTTTAAGAACGTTAAATCTGTTATTTAACAGCAGTATTATCAGCAAGCACCTCACATTTCATTTCACAGGCAATTAACTGAACATTTTGAGAAAAAGAGATGTGGACAGGAGTCCATGCCATGCCATCTATCTACCTGAGCTGGGCCAGACGCCTGTCTACACCTGCTATAGGTTTACAGGTCAAACTTCAAGACCAGATACAGAAGCAATTAAAGACGGTGACAGCTATTTACATAAAAGTATGAAGGTGCCAAATTTAAAAGACAGATGGAATAAAATGTACAGCAAAATTAACAATATAAACATTTTACAATATACTTTTTACAATATACTTACTAACAAAAGGAATAACTATTTATAATATACATCAACCAAACAAATTAGCACTACAGGACATTAAGCATTCCCAAATGCGTGTTTAAAAATATCTAACAGGTTTAGATTCCACGAGATAACTGTCCTCAGAGCTTTACAAAACAAAATCTAAAATCAGGTTAAAGGAATAGTTTGGCAAAAATAGTCACCAAAACTACTTAGATCCCTCATGAAGATCTTCATTAAAGGTGGTACTGACTTGTCAGTGGGGTTTAGAAATCTGAATGTTATAAAAATGAACAAAATAATTTTAAACAACAGATCTGGTTTTCACAAAGCACTCGTAATAAGAACTGTTGCTGGACCAGATTTATTCATTAGAATTTGCCACAAAAACTGATTCAGGTTTTTGTGGCAACTACACCCTGCTGTCTAAAAAAGACTTTTGTTCACAGTGAAGTTCTCTTTTTTACATAGCTCACTGCAAGTCGTACATGTCCTAAACCAATGGTTCTCAACCTTTTAAAATTATGGCCCACCTTTCTATCACAGCATGTTGCCAAGGCCTACTTGGTCACAATAGATATTAATTATGGACCAATGGCCCATCTCAATTTTATAGTCGCGGCCCAATTCTAAAGCCAGTGGTAGAGAAACCTGGTCCTAAACCACAATGTGAGTCTTAATGAAGACCTGAATGTGGTTATGTTAAGGATGTAGTCACAGTATGGATCATATACTAATTTTTTATTTATTGGAAAATCTCCATTCAGAAAGCCATGTTTTTCAGGACTAGGCTATTGACCCAGAGTTTAACAATGTTAGCCTTATAGCTCCAGAGATGTCTGGACTGATCACCCACATCTGGAAAAAATTATGTACTTTTGTTTTTACCAAACTATTCCTAAAAGCCATAAGATGATCTTTTCCTAATGAGATATTTTAGCATTTCTACAGAGCAGCAGCTTCAAGCTAATTTCACAAATTTTGGTACAGAAAAATTAAAATTACAGATAACATTTTTGTCATAACTTGGATGTCATAACTTCATGTCAGGTTATGCGTCTTATGGACATGTTTTGTACAAGATTAAGTCCCTGAACGTATTTAATTGTCATTAGTACTTGTAATAACAAAAGACCCACTTGCTATGGGGAAAAAAGCAGCACACACAATACTTTGACAAACTATACAGCCAGCATTTATTGGTTAATATCATCTGCATTTGGTCAACACAACATGGGCTTTTATCCAGTAGAACCCTTAGACTGGAATGTCCTCAATTCAAGTATGACTTAGGATACCAGCTTCTAAAACAACTGGCATTAACTGTGGTGTTCAGTGGAACATGCATCATTTCTAGTGGGCAGTGTGGCTCTGCATATGCCTATTCAAGTGTGTGCGACGTGTGTAGCTCTTTTGGCAGATGGTGCAGGGGTAGGGTTTGATCCCGGAGTGCGTGTACATGTGTTTGCTCCAGTCGTACCTCCGCACAAAGGTTTTCCCACACTGAGGGCAGGAGAAAGGCCGCTCGCCCGTGTGGACACGCTTATGCGCCGTCAGGTGGCTTGAAACTACAAACCTTTTATCGCAGATGTTGCAGCAGTAGGGTTTCTCTCCTGTGTGACTGCGCTGGTGGACCTGCAAGTCTCCGGCAGATATAAAGCCTTTTCCACACTGTTGGCACATGTAGGGTTTTTCTCCGGTATGTATCCTCACATGGATGTTCATATTTCCGAGCAACGAAAAGCATTTTCCACAGTGAGGGCACATGTGTGGCCTTTCCCCTGAATGACACCTCATATGCGATTTGAGCTGAATTTTATTGAAGAAGCGCTTGCCGCATTGGGTACATAGAAGTGGCTTTTCTCCTGTGTGATTTGAAAGGTGCGCTAGCAAGCTGCTACGCAAGGCAAAGCACTTTCCACACTGATCACACTGATGTGGCCGATACTCCGGGTGTGTTTTCAAGTGGACCCTCAAATCACTGAGAAGTATAAAGGTCTCGTCACAGAATCGGCACTTGCCTGGTTCCCGCTCTTTCCGAGGAGGTGGCTGGCGCTTGACTTCGTGTTTCTTCTGGTGAATCACTCGGGCCCGATACGACCCAAAAGTCAATTCACATTTGTCACAGGAGTAACCTCCATTTAAAGCGGAGGCCGTATGCTCTCGTCTGTGAGCAAACAAAGTTGAGAGGCCGCGGAAGGCCTTGCCGCAGTCAGGGCACTTATGCATACAAACTGTCTTGTGGACCCGCTGGTGGGAGTACCAATGAGACAGAGATTTAAAGCCTGCACCACACTTGACGCATTTGTACATCCTCATCTTGCAGCTTTTGGGTCGGTGGGCCACTAGATGCCTTGCTTCTCTGCTACTGTGAGTCTGCAGATGCTTAAGAAGCTCAGAGCGAAATGTGAAACTCTTGCTACACTCTGTACACTTGTGAAGCCTCCTACTAAGGATGTAGACACCTTTGAAAGATGTATTTCCAGAGGAAACAAGAGCCGAAGGAGTACTGAGATTCTGGGCAGAAACATGTGGTTCAGAGCCATCATCTGTAAGTAAAAGTGGGGGGAAAGTAAGAGGACATGCTACAAAGTCATTTCATAACACTAGAAATCAAACACTACAATGTCTTTACGTGACACTTCACTTCAAGCTTGCACTCGTTTTACATTTGACAATCCCTGTAAGATTTTTCATTTGGACCAACGTATAAGCATTCTACTGAATAGTATGGTTCAAAACTAGTTTTACATTTTTAGACTTTATGAAACTTGTACAAAAAAAAAAAAAGATAAATGGATTTTAAAAGTCACCTACTTTTCTGACCTTCCATGGTTGAACGGGTAGGCTCCAGTGGGAGGGTGATCTTAGTATGTGGAACTTTGGAGATCTGTTTTTTTGATTGCTCAGTTGTAACAGAAATAGAAGCCACTGAAGCTTCAGAAACGACAATCTCGGACTCTACGTCTTTTCCCACAAAATCAGCCAGCGCTGCCTTATCCACTGGCAAAGGTGCAGTTACCTGAGGTGGGATTTTGCTCTCCTTTTCCAGATGTTTAATAGCTTCTGTGACCTCCATGTCAAATTTTTTTCCCTCTCCTTCTCCATTGTTGGCTCTTGGAGACTGAGAGTCGTTTGGATGTTCTGTTGACACAGCTTCTTCAGGACCTGACATGAGTTCTTCACTGTGGTCATCGAAATCATTCACTTCACACTCGTGCACCACTTCCAGAGGTATGTGGCAGGGGCTCTCTGGCCCAAAAGAAGGCTGTGTGAGTGGTTGGTCGCTGCTCTGACTCGATACAACTGTGTCCGCCAACGGAGGAAGGGACAGTGAGGAGATGATCCTGTCCTCCACTATCGATGGGAGAGCTTACATGATAAACACACAAAGGAAAACTCAAAAATGAGTCTCATCGGTTTTAAAACAAATTATGCATGACTTTCTAAATGTTTCATTTACATTAAACAGCTGTATATGGCACATTAACAGATTTTAAAAATAGTTACACACAGCACCAATAGACAGTCTACTGTTAGTCTAATAGTTTTTTGGCACAATATAAAAACTTATGCAATGTTAGGCTTAGTATGCACATATTTTATTAAAAAATGCCATCAAAACCTGTGAATATTTTGTGTATATAAACATTTTTATTGTGTATATATATTTTGTCTTTGCATGAGCACTGACAAAAATGGCATATAAAACTTAATGTGATTCCTTTTCAGGATGCCAATATATTCTGAAATACGTTTTCACAATTTCAAAATTTACCATTATGCCCCAGAGTTCCACAAATGTCTCTTCGCATTAAGGGTAGCAAACTCTCCATTTTACAGACAGACTCCACACACTCAATCAGCTCGCAGAGGCTGGAACCAATCAACGATGAAGTCTGTAAAATAGTACAAATCAAATCGTGTATTATTCTCAAATATAATAGCCCTTTTGCCATAAAAGCTGGGATGCCGCAGAGTTTTATTAAATGAAAAATATATGCTCATTTTCAATTTGATTCCAGCAACATGTTTACGACTGTGCTACATCACCTCAGAATGGGAACCAATCGGTGTCATTTTGAAAATGAAAGGCATTTCAGCTGCTAAACACTTTGTCTTGTTTCATGATGTGCTAAATGTTGTCAGTGAGTGACAGGCCTGTTTCCAAGTTGTAAGATGCCCTGTTCCAACTTTTTTGAAAAGTGTTAATGGCATCAAATTCAAAATGCGCATACATTTTTTCATAAAACAACAAATCCAAGTTCCAATATTTGATATGCTGTCTTCTTTTTCAATATGGGTTTACACAACTGAAGAGCAAATATCAAAAACTCACTCCAACTCACTGTCCAAAAGCATTTTTATTTCAGAAAATTATGTTTTACTTCTTTTACCTATTGGAAACAATTCTTAACAGGAAACATTTTTTTTAATTGAAATTTTACAGTTACTTGTCATTTTTCAGTCCCTCTTTCTAAAGTGCAACTCCTGCACATTTTAGTATGGGCAAATTAGTTTAAAATATATAATGAAACGTTTTAAAGGGGACATATTATGCAAAACTCCCATTAGTTATGCTAGGTCTATGGACTACAAAAATGTTCAAGAAGTTCTTTGCCCAAATTCACTCTCACATAAAGAGATATCAAGCTTTATTGTTGACAGTTTCATTCCCTTTCAAAATGAGCTGTTTAACGGCTCTGCACTTTTTATACAAATAAGCTGTTGCTGGCCACGCCTCACCAATCCCATGCTTAAGCTGTGCGTTTAAATTCTGGATTTTACACATTAGAATCCAGGTCCTTAAAAGCAGTAAAAGTGTCTTTCATTCTCTTTCTTTCCATCCATTCAATCTGTGACTGTGGTTCTAACCTGTATGGTGACCAGGCTGAAGGAAGGAAGGGAATGACAGATACACTAGATGGACAAAGTATTGGGACACTTAACACACGTAAAACACGAAGAAAACAGAGGTGCTACCCAGCCCTATATGATCGATCCCGAGTCAGACCCAGAGCAAGATGAACACAACACTTCATGTGTGACTTGCTGCTGCCTGTAGCGCTCTGCAGACAAAAATGGTGGATCTTCAACTAATCTAGTGGGTGGGGGCTCGACAAATGAGGGGTGGTTCTATGCAAATATCCCTTAATTTTTTGGGTCAGAATAAGGGAGAAATCCAAACTGCTCATTTTAAAAGGGACTGAAACTGTCAAGAATAAATCTGGCGAGATCTCTTTATATGAGAGTGATTTTGTGCAAAGAACTTCATGAACATGTTTTTATAGCCCATAGACAAATTATAACTTTGTTTTAAAAGTTTTTTAAAGTTTTGCATAATATGTCCCCTTTAAGTAAATCAGTATTCAATGTTACAAAATTAGCTACTACATCTACTGCCTGGGAGACCCGGGTAAGTAAGTACCGCTCACGACTGTGTGAGTTTTGGAAATTCACCTAGTCTTGTTCCGTGTATTAGGCAAGAAATGAGTGAGTCGGTTATACTATTGCACATTTAAGGGCTAATGTAAAATATGCCAATAGTAGTGTTACCTAAAAATAAAGCATAAAAATGGACTTAGTGAGTTTTGGAAATTTGCTCTTCAATTTTACTTCATTCTGTTCATATTTATATTTTACACTGTTTTTTGGAGCTGTAAGAGGCTTAGGACTGGTTCATACCTGTTTGAAGTTTGGTACAGGCAGAAGCTGTTCCAGTCGGGAAAGAAAATGACCGACCAGGACTTGCAGTGCTTTGTCAAAGTCAGAACCGTACTCAGCTGGGAACACCTCCTAGTAATTTTAAAGTAAAATGAATAATTTTCTGACTTATCTACTGTACCCCCTTATTAATTAGGTGAAAAGATGTTTTATCCATTGTGAGATATACTGACCTGAAAGAAGTGCTCCTTCTTGGCAGGGTTCTCAAGAAGACTAAGAACCAGCTTAAGAAGGTTGGTCTGTAAGCTCTCCACCTCTGAATCACTGCCCTGTAGCAACATTTAATTAATATGGCATGTGAGTCTGCACAATTATGCTTCACACCACACTACACACATTGTCATACCATCACTTACAAGTGTCCTAACTTACGAGCTTTCCGAAATACGAGCCGTCAGACGTTTTTTTGTTTCAAGTTGAGAGCTAAAATTCAAGTTTAAAAATACTGAAATAAAGAAATATGACCAAGGTGTGCTTGTAGTCGACTTGGCGAATCAAAATATTTTCTAAACAGCTACATCTATCCATGAAAATATGGAGAAGCTGCTGATGGTGTGATTGATGCAGATGCAGCTCGCTCGTAATGGAGATCCCGTAAAGGAGGTGATGATCTGCGAGAAGACTCGAGCAGTTTATGCTGATTTGCTGCAACAGACCCAGGCACTTTGGAGAACGAGACATCGGGCAAGCCGTTTAAAGCCAGTTGGGGCTGGTTCGGGAATTTTAAAAAGAGGACCGGCAAATACTATACATTATACTTATTAAAACCAGTTTATTGCAGTACATTCTATAATACAATTGTGGTAAAACTGCAAAAGGTCGTTGGGGGCTAGTAAAGTTTTCTTTTGCTTAAAACATTCTGCATGTTCCTCTGCACACAGCATGTATGTTTGAAATGGTTTTATTGTCCAATGATTCAGCCATTAGACAGTGCTGGTTTTCAGTGATACTTTTATATGTAATTATTATAATACCTTTAAATGTAATTAGATACTTCTGAACTTTGACTCAAGTGCAAGGCGTTTCATGGCAAAACACCAAAAATGACTATTTACATGTTAATGATTGAATTTTAGAGTATATCTGGAGAAATCCCCATTAAAAGCAAATTACCGGTTCAAAATATGCCTGTACTGCCTTCAACCAAAACTATTTTTATTTCTTGAAATCACATGAATTTCTTAATGGACCCAAACGTCCCAAAAGCCTATACGAAACATCTGTGCTCAAGACACCCACGGCACACAGCAACATATTGTAGCCACCTACACAATAGATACTACAAATGCAAAAACTGGGATTGACAAACAATATATTGTGCAGCCCTACATGGAGGCCTGAAGGCCATTACAGTGTTTCGTGATAAACCACTCACCTTGGCCGAATGAGAGGACTGGATCCTGTGTATGTGTGACTTCACTGTCTCAAGATCTGCTGGCACTTCATCTCGGCACATCTCCAGAATCATCTGAGGAAAGAAGCATCACACAGAGAGCACTGCGTTAGCATACACCTTACAGTGAAATCGGAAGGTTGTGGTTTAGAATCCCAGGACCCTTTAGGTACCCTTTGAGTGAGGTAGTGTTCCCACACACTGCTCCCCATGCGCTGTATACCTGGCTGCCAGCTGCTTCACTTGATAAATGGGTTAAACGCAGAGAAGATATTTGTGCTGTGTGCTGTATTCAGTAGGACGAATGAACCCTAAACTCACACTTACGCTTTCTGCACAATCATCTATCGTTAACTGTTCCCTTTGCTTACCTTTGCTCTCAGTCCCATTATGAGCGTAGCCTTCTGTCTGCCGGTCAACACTTCTGGGACCAGTTTAGTCACCACGGAGACAAATTCTTCCAATTTTCCAAAATGCTCCACATACTGACGTTGGGCCACTTGCCACATGAAGGCTGACATGAGGCGCAATGGTGAAACCAGGAGGCGCAGACAAGAAATTGGAGGAGCAGAGTCTGTAAGGAAGTAGAAGACAAGATGCATGAAACCTGTATTTGACATATGACCGTCCTAATAAGACTCCTTAACAACACTGAGGCACTCTGACCAAATCTTATTTCTTCTACTTTCGGCTGCCCCCAATTAGGGGTCCCCACAGTGGATCAACCGTCTCCATTTCCTTACATTCTCTTCATCTTAGTTCTTCCCACACCACATCCATAAACCACCTATTAGGCCCTCCTTTTCCCTCGTCCTTAGCAGCTCCATCCTCAGCATCCTTCTACTAAAACACTCAAGAGTCTCTCTTAATACACATGTCCAAAACAACGCAGTCTCGCCTTTCTGACTTTTCCTCCAAAAGGTCCAGCTCGAGCTGCCCCTCTAATAAAGTCCAGTTCCTGATCCTGTCCATCCTCGTGGCTCCCAATGCAAAACATTTTCGACTCGTCCACCTCCAGCTTCCTGCAGTCTGACCAAGTGACCATCTTAACAGTTTAACTTCCAAACCCTATAACTGCACTCGCTCTCATTCACATTTCTACACCACAATCAACACGTATATACAATACGTACTCTAGAAAAGTATCAGAAATGCAGTAAAAATCAACAAATAAACTTTTCTGAAAACCCTCTCTTAAAGCTTGAAACTAGGAAAACAACATTAGCTTAGCAGCTAAGTGCTAGCTAAGTGTCTAAACAAACTGCCAACTTACTTCAAGCAAGACGGAATTAAGCACACACAACACATTTAGATACCATATACTTCGGAGACGCGGTTAATAACTCATACCCATCGTGTTCATCGCCGATTTTCTCCGAGTATTTAATAAAATACTTCGTTTTTCTGTCGTTGGTTGAAACCATTGGCTGGTGACTGGGGGGCACAAGTGCGCATGCGCATGTCCCCAAAAACAAAAAAGGCTACTGAAAAGCGATGTTGAATATATAAGACTTAATGAGTCTACTTTACTGGACTATTTGCTGGATGTGTTTTATATACAGAATTTAAGACATAACATGATTACAACCAATTAATGTACATGCACGGTCCATTTCAAGTTTTTTTTTTAAATATTTCCATTTTGCCCCATTTTGATCCAGACCTGTAGGTGGAGGTGTCTCTAAATAATGAGAGAAAAGTGCATAACGAAGTACAGAAGCAAATCCCGGTCGAAATAAGTAAAACCTCGCAGAAATTTAATGAATATTGAGGGGTTTTGGTGCACTGACTATATTAAGTTGCACCATGCAAGCCCAGGAGAAAGGTAAATGTCTTTGTTTACTAGATGATATGTTAAAGTTTCACCAAGATGCTTTCTCTTAAATATCTGCGCTTTTGTTGCTCTTTCAATCTTCCTTTATTGATTTTTCTTTTTTTCTTGTCGTTATTGTTCCTGTAACGCACACTGAATGATCTCAGTATGACAATGTACAATATAAATAGACTTGACACTACCTTGATTCATTTATGTTGTATGGATCAGACTTGTTTTTACATTGCTTCTTTGTGCGTGACCCTGTAGGCTCTGAGCTGTTCCTGCGCTGCCTGGTTCCTCCAGCAAGGCTCATCTCAGCTGCCGTATGGCAGCTGATCCAGCAAGATGTTCCAAACTATGGCCTGCTGGAGGAGTTTGTATCTCAGGTCACTGAGACGCTCCCAGATCTGTTAAGCTTCCGGCAGAAGACACAACTGACCATGGGTCTCAGAGCAAGGGTGAGTAAAGTTCTCCAGAGTCCAAAGAGTACTTGATGACTTCTGGATTCATTACAGCTGATTTTTTTCCCGTGCCCCCTATAGTTACTGTTGCTACGTTGGTCAAACATTCAGCTAAGACTACCAGGTAGCGCAAGTACAATATAAAAATAAAAGTAGCGGGACACCCCTATTATTTATTGAATTCAGATGCCTCCCTCTTTCCAGTGAATGGCAGCCTACCAAGATGTTTAAGACGACGCAGTGCTTCCGATTTTGTGGACACAGTTTGGGGAAGAGCCTTTTCTGTTCCAGCATGACTGTGCCACAGTGCACAACGCAAGGTCCATAAAGACATGATGGGATGAGACGGTGTGTAGCAACAGTAACTGTAGGAGGCAGTAAAAATCAGCTGTAATGAATCCACTAGCCCACACAGAACCCTGACCTTAACCCCATCCAACATCTATAGGATGAACTAGAATTGAGATCGAAAGGCAAGCCTTCTCATCCAACATCAGTGCCTGAGCTCATAAATGCTCTACAGAAGGAATGGATACAAATTTGAACAAAAACACAAAAGTCCTCTGGAAAGCCTTCCAAGAAGAGTGGAAGTCGTTATAGCTGCAAAGAGTGGACCAACTCCATATTAAAGTCTATGAATTTGAATGCATACGTGAACACAGTAGCAGTGTTTTTAGATTTGCCATTGAGCTGTGTTTTCCACATATCTTGGAATGAAATTAAAAAACAAAAAGTAATCAGGCTAACACCTTTTCTCTTAAGCTACTTTACTGCCAGCGCAGTTCTTGCCTCAAGTTTGTCCACTGTCTTATTCACCCCTTTTGAATGGTAATTTCTCAGCTTGTTCTGGAGCTGTGTCGTAGTGAGCAGGCGGCTGATCCCAACGTTGTTCAGGCCCATTTGAGGCGGATCCAGAATCTACTTGCTCTTCACAAGGAAAGGGAGGTCAGACAATCAATCATGCAGTGATTGTACATTAGACTATATGTAACTCTCTTTATTTTCATATATGTACTGTATATGTGTAAGATCAATGACAGACTTAAATATAAATCTTATCAATGCCTGTTATTGGTGTACTCCAACTTTAATTATAGTAAAGTCAGGCTTCAGCAGTTGAATGAGCTCACAGTTTGTGATGCAATGATAAACAGTAACAGATGTATACTATGCCTGTTTATTTCTCTATGTCTTTTATGTCTTTACTGTAGTCAAGTGATGCACACGTAGAAGAATCAGGAACAAACTTTATGGCTCTGATGCAGATTTTAATGAAGGACCCAGCAGAGAGAAGCATCTTCTTCAAGGTCAGAGAAACAATACAATTGAACATTGTAATAGTTATTTGTCCTTGTTCCAATGAAAAAACTAGCTGAGTTTTCTATTTCTTTTCAAAAGGATGTCTTTCCCTCGCAATATGGTGCAAAGTTCAATGCTGCCTTGAAGAAGCTGATGTGGCTCTTTCTCTCAAGACTTGAAAATGCCCTCCCACAACCTAGTATGGAAGAGGTATGAACAGAAGCAGCATTTCACAATTTTATTTAAACCGTGTTTACTTTTTATCTTTTACTTTGTACAGCACTTTGGATCAACTTCTGTACTTTATGAATAAAATGACTTGACACTGCACTGACACCTTTGCATATTTGGTAACAGCAAACCATTTCAATTCTTTTCTGTCACTTAATTATTTATTAATTGTAGTTTGTGATAATATACACCAATTAGCAATTCATTAGGGACGCTTGTATCCATTTTATCAGCTGCACTTGTCATATAGTTGCTCACTGGTGGTCCTGTTGGGGCTCTGACCATTGATGAACAGGCTAAAGGGGTTTAAGAAATGATGCAGAGAAACAGAATCTAACAGTAAACTACCAAATGCACCTGTATGCTGAGTGGAGCTGATAAAATGAACAATGACAGTAGATACAGGGTCGATGTACCTAATAGAGCGCTTTTCTCTTTTCATTTCTTCAGATTGCCCAGATGCTCAGCACAACCCCTAACGTCATGGAGGAATGTGTTCAGTCTATCTCACAACCTCAGCAGCTGAGAGATTTATTTAAATACCAAAAATCACCCAGTGTTTACATTAATGGTTAAGTACATAAATATTTTATTTTTGAGGCTAAATATTTGTCATCATTGATTTTTCTTTGACTCTCTTTTTACTCTTTCTTTCTGCAGAACAAACACAGTTATGGTCCACAATACCTGATGACTGTATACTCTCCTGTCTTGGTAGCCCTCGATTAGTACAAGTAATCATTGGAGACCCATCATATATGGATACCCAGTCAGAGTCAGTGCTAGACTACCCTCCATCATACTGCCAAGAAGTTCAGATAGAGTCTGTAGTTATTGCTCAATACATTGATAATGACCTGGAGAGCAGTTCCAATATGTGTGAGGGAAATGCTGATGGCATAGAATGTTTTGAGAACAAGGATTATGAAGTGCAAAGTCTTGATCAGGTGGACACTGAAAACGCTGCTGAAGTTTATGAGGGAATCAAACCTGTGGCCTTAAGAGCTATTGACTTTGTTCTGAATGAAAGTTCTGAAAAGCAAGATGCCCTCAAAAGTGAAGACATTGAGGTGTGGGAAACCGGTAACAGTAGAGACGAGGCCCCTGTTGGTCAGGATGATAATATAATACTTGAAGATGCAATGGAGAATGAAGCTGATCATATTAAAATTGAGCCGACGCAGGAAAACACTAGAGATAAGTCTTGCCACAACTCAACTTCTGCAGGAGTAAAAACCAAATCAGATTATATGCCTCAGGAACGGTCAGATATGGTAACCTCCTGCTTGGTTAAACAATCTTGTGTCAAGATAGGCAGTCTCATCATTCCTCCGCACTCTCAACATGACCCTGCACCACCTAAACGAGGACAAGGACGGCCAAGGAAAGACACTCAAAATAAAATAGGACTGTGTAAGGAAAAGAAGGTGGAGGGGTCCGTGGCAGATAGCTGTGCATCGCTAGACCAGTAAGTCACTAAATTTAAATTATTATAGTCTGCCTGTGACCAAATGCAGTGGCCACATTGTTACCCTGACTGTGTCTTGTTCCTCAAGGCCTACAGAAATTCAAGATGTTCCCTCCAGTGTCCTCCAAAAGTTCAAGAAAACATGTAAGAATTTTGTTTCAGACTCTTTGATTAGTCAGTGTTCATACATTTTATATTAGGGTGGGATTGTACTATGCATAATTCTGCTGCTACTGTATCTTTTTGATGATAAATTACTATACAGAGTGCACACTTGAATGTAACCTTTGTGTTTCTCTTAGATAATGAGGCAGATGGGTCCTCTGTGGTGTATTCCTGCTCTCTATGCACATTCCAGCACAGTGAGGAGCTTCAACTGCATCATCACCTCACTGTCCATCACACAGAACAATATAAAGAGCTTTATGAGGCTGAGGAAGAAAAGGCAGTACACTTGAATACACTTCATCATTCAGAAAGCCAGAATGAACTCCCCCTTAAAGTTAGGTTATACCGAGGAGTACCTGTGTGCAAAACTTGTCCAATATGTCGGAAGACTTTTACCCGAAGCACAGATATGAGAAGACATCAGAAGTCGCACACTGTGACGCATCCATTCACATGTCTGAATTGCGGAAAAGCGTTCAGGTATTCCTTTGACGTGAGAAGACATCAGCGGCATGCATGTAGACGCCAAGGATATGTGGTGCTGGATCAAAACAAGATGGATGATGTCAAAGATTATTGTAATGAGGGTAGTTCTATGTCAAGTAATGACAACATGCTTCCCTCCTCTCCTGTTAAACAGCAGTCTACAAGTAAACAAGATACTGTATTCTGTTGTCTGGAAAGTCACATGGAGACACAATCAAAAGGGATTCTCCACACATGCCCTTGTGGGAAGACATACAAGTATTTGGAAAGCATGAGGAAACATCAGCATGTATGTTCAGAGTCTAATTTACACAAGCATGGACATAACACAGGCAAGAACCGTGAGGTTGTGTTACCTGAAGATCATCCTCAAGATCTACTCAACCCTATCAAATCCTCTGAGGAGCCTGTCCTTAAGAACTCGGAGGCTATAAATAATACAACCCCAGCTACAGGTGCTGTAACTGATTCAGCAGACCAGATACCACGGGGTCACCCCAGTATTGCTGAATCTTTGCAAAAAGCAGGTGCTGGAATGCCAGAACCAACACACAGGTCAAGTTCAGTCTCAATTGGCTCTGTTGCAAGAATGAACCTTATATGGCCTTTAGTTTCCCATCCTCACAAGTGCTCTCAGTGTGGTGACTGCTTCAAGTTCTCTTACAGTCTTAAGAAACATGAGGACACTTGTGAAGGGAAAAGACAACCTAAAGGTGCGGGGCAGCTTCATTCAAAAGAGCATAGTGGATATTTCACCAAAGGGGCTAAAAGCAAGACCTCTGTGGTGGCCACCAGTATTAGTCAGGATCCTTTGCTTAAGGAAGCACTGTTCTTTGAAAACCTGGAGGGACAAATAGACAAAGAATGGCAGGAAAAAGAAGCACTCTCTGTAGCCTCTGAGTCAGTCCTTGCCGGTGATGAATGTGAGAAGAAAAGTGAAGACCCAGATTCATTGAAACAGCATAGGAAAACCTTTGACCAGAAAGAGCAATGTTACAAATGCTTGAAATGTGCTTCCATGTTCACCACCTTGCTTGAGGTTAGGCAACATGTGCACACTCACTGGGGAGAAGACCCACTTCAATGTTGTCATTGTGGGAAATATTTCCAAAATTCCAATGAGCTATCAAAACATAAGGTGTACCATGAGAGAGAGCGCAATTATCATTGCACTCTGTGCCCTGACATTTTTGAGCAGCTTGACTTTCTAAGGCAGCATTATCTTGAAGTCCACAAGTTTAAGGGACCATACCAGTGTCCTCACTGTGACAAAACTCATAAAGACTTAGGTTCCATGGTTGTACATATTAGGACGCATAATGACGAACGGCCTTACCAGTGTCCTCATTGCTCAAAGAGATTCAAACACCGCAGTGGGCTGAACATACATGAGAAACTTCATTCAGGTGACAGACCTTTCCTTTGTGAGGAGTGTGGGAAGTGTTTCAGCAGTAACGTCCAGCTGCAGAGGCATTCAGTTTCCCACTGCAGCGAGAGACCATACACCTGTTCTGAGTGCCAGAAGTGCTTCAAATCGCAGCATGGACTCCGTGGACATTTGCTAAAGCATTCAAAGCCAGCAAAAATTCCATGCGAATTTTGCGGGAAGGTGTTTTCCCTACTATCAACACTGGACAGACACCATCGCACCCACACAGGGGAAAGGCCATACAGTTGCCCCAAATGTGACAAAACATTCCTGACGAGCGGGGAGGTCGGAAAGCATTTGCGCTATCACACTGGAGAGCGGCCTTTTCAGTGTACACTTTGCTCAAAAAGCTTCACACAGACATGCTACCTTACCACACACATGAGGTCACACACAGGAGAGCGGCCATACGTGTGCAGCGTTTGTGAAAAAGCCTTCGTGTCCAACACTCACTTGAAGAGACACATGTTCGTACATACAAAAGAGAAGCCGTTTAAATGTGACTGTGGAGAGGCCTTTAATCGAACAAACCTTTTGCGGGTCCATCAGAAAACTCAGTGTTCCTTACTAAAGACATAAGACAGCTTTTTGTATTAATTAATATATCTGTAAACCTTAGTACTAAAACCTATGGTGCTTTGATGCCTGTTATTGTTTGATAGTAATAGTCTTTCAAAAAGTATGTATTCAGATATAATATGTGTTTTTGTAAACATTGAAACTGTGAAGTGTTTAAATGATGACAAATTGCTGGATTTTAAGCTTTATATGATTTATTAAACTGTAATAAGCAACTGGGATTATTTAATGTACTTTAAGGTACCACTGGTAATAAGCAAAGGAGTATACTTTTCATGAATGGTGGCCTTAAGGTTATGCCAAGGGTAGTGCTAAAGCTTTAAACCACTTTTCACCAACACCAGTAGAACAGAGTCAGTACAAGGACATTTGTTCTAAGGAGGATATAGAGTGGCTGCTTAAATTCCATTGTACCCACCACCCTAAGTAGCAGTGTGTAATAATCCCCCTATCTAGCTGTTAAGAGTAATCAGTCCAGTACAGCAACACTTTTTACGCCCTCCAAATGATAAAACGTTTGAGTACTCCTTGTTTTATGAATTTATTCAGTCCCAACCCATCAGCCCATAAGAGCTGCTTGAGCCCTTACTGACCTGTTTTGTAGGTTTATGTGCTTATATTAATATTTCAGTGTAACAGAAAATAAATTTAAACATTGAAGGTTTTTTGTCATCTCAGAAATGTGTGTGTGTGTTTATATACTGTATGTATATGTATATATATATATATATATATATGTGTGTGTGTGTGTGTGTGTGTGTGTGTGTGTGTGTGTGTGTGTGTGTGTGT
>JBBJLR010124695.1:0-18520 GCA_037577145.1 Brachypetersius gabonensis | reverse complement strand
ATATATACACACACATACATATATACACATATACACACATATATACACACACATATATACACACACATATCCCCAACTATCATGTTCACACCTTTTCCAGCAGGATGTGGATCTGTTCAGCTCCACACATGTAAACCCATCAGCCACAACATCCATCAGGATTGTCTCGTCTCGATTGGGGGGGGGCAATTTACCTATTTCATTATGCATTACAGACAGTATAAACCTGATATTTTGTTTTGTCTGGTCAGCTTCATTTCACTGGTTAACATTCATCCTTTTCTGTATTTGAGTATTTCAGAGATTGCACAGTAAAGCATTTACTAAGCTGTGATATTACCTTTCCTTCTCACAACACTTTTTTTTTGTACGGAGGATACCAATCAAGGTAGCAATTCAGGTTTGAAGCACAAACTCCTCACAACATTCATGCTGGCTCTGATAGAAAGGTGTCTGACTGGTCTGCAGCAACACAGCCCCATATGCTGCAGGCTGCACTGTGTTCAGAGTGCCCATGCTGACCCCTGTCCACACGCAAAACACCTACAACCGACACGGACATCAGAACTGGACCATGGAGCAACCAAGCTAGCAGAGGCAGTGTGATCTGAGCAATGGTCTGTTGGTAAACCTTCATGTGGTGTCACTTTGACCAGGCCACCTTCCTAAACATAATTTCAGAAGAAATACAGCCTTTCATGGTACCCGTGTTCCCCAATGGTAGTGGTTCCTTTCAGCAGGGTAATGCCACAGTGCTAATTTTCAGGAATAGTTTGAGGAACATAATAAACAGTACAGGGTATTATTGTCCAGATCTCAAATCAGACTGAGCATCTGTGGGATGTGATGAACAAATTAGTCCAAAGCATGGAGGCCTCACCTCGCAGCTTCCAGGACTTAAAAGTATCTGCTGTCAACATCTAATGCCAGACACCACAGGGCAGCATGAGAGGGACCTATACAATAATAGGCAGGTGTGTTTTAAAGTGTGTGGTGTGAAAGTGTGCATCAGTGAACGTGCATTTGTGGATGCTGGATTCGGCTAGAAGAGAAAAACACACCTGCCCAGAATAATGTCCTCACAGCCAGTGGTGGTCACAAAGATGTTGCCCTCCTTGCAGGCCTCGTCCATTGTTGTCACTTCATAGCCTGTAAAAGACCGGGGGATACAATTAAAATTATCATGCGTATTATGTGTCTGTTTTATGAGTTTTACGAGAAAAACACTAATGAAAGCATAGGTACACAGATACAAGCCAATCTGCCAGTGCTCATACAGAAAACATTTACACATTATAACCCTGCAGAAATGTTCATATCCTTTTGTAAAGTCTGTTAAATGAACAGAATGCTGACATTCTAGGCCAGCAGCGCAGCATCCAAAACAATTTTCTTCCAGAGTACAATACAGAGGTCACAAAATATCACGTTGAAAAGGGTCTGGGCAACATGACAGTATTAATTATCACGAGAAATTGTATGATAGATTTCTGATCACATTATAGGTGTAATCCACAAAGAGCACTGACCAACTGCAAGTTTCTCTCCAAAGAAAGTTTGAAATATTCCTCAATTCTAAAAACTGGTCCAGTATTGATGTGTTCTAAGCAATTATAAGTGTAAAGTGACTTTTTTGTTTGGGGGAGGTACCTGCAGTGCCCAGGAAGCAGTGTGTGGGGAGGGTAACTATCCACAACCTTCTAGTTGCAGGGGTAACTCCCTAACCACCAGGACACCAATTGAGTTCATAACAGTTATTGTTTTCTTAATTTACAAAATCTATAACACGCACAGTCATACAATCTAAGAAAAACGTAGTTTTACACTTAATACTTTAGCAAATACAGAAAAGGAGAGAGTTCTGTTTAAACTGATTGTATCCACAGGCAAGTATTTGTTTCTGCTGAGGTTCCTGCAGAACCTGGGGAATATAGGGTATAGTGTATAGGGGACAATACTTCGCTCCCCTCAACTTTCCGATCGCAGGGCCAACTCCCTCAGCACCTGGCCACCAGCTGCTCAAAGTACTGGGATTCAGACCCACCCCTCAAGAGACTGGAGCATTAATCCAGCACCTTAGACCACTCTGCCACTCTACTTTGGGTCTTTTTATACGGATTTAATACGGACATGAATATAAACCCCTGAAAAAACGTTTCAAATACAAACAATAACAAACAAGAAATTACACACCTTCCATGGCCGCCTGCAAGGCGTTAATAGGGTCAATCTCCGTGACGATGACTCTGGCGCCAAAGCCTCTGAGAGCCTGAACGCAGCCTTTACCCACATCTCCATAACCAGCCACCACAGCCACCTTACCGGCGATCATCACATCCGTCGCCCTCTTAATGCCATCGATCAGAGACTCCCGGCAGCCGTACAGGTTATCAAACTTACTCTGGACACAAACAGAGATCACAAGACTTACACAAACACTCCATAAATAAGTACATAAATATTAAGGTACATAAATATGGTACAAACAAAAATAATAGTAAAAAACTTGATTCAAGCTGCTTTTGTACCGTTTCTATTGGTTTCCTGATAACACAGGTCAAAAATTCTTTTTGGTAATCACCAACACACTCCACAACACACCACACTTTTCTAAACCAGTTTTTCAAACTGATTTCAGACCTGCTTTCGGTTTTATTCAGTCAAATAAACTTTTTGAATGATGAGTAATATTTGATTTGCTATAGATTTGCATGGGTTTTTTTATTAAACTGCAGCACCAATCAAGTCACTGTTTAATATTTTCAGTGTGAAGTCAGACAGGCACTAACCGTAACCCATGCACTATAGAATTAGCTTCATCACAAAAACTGTACGTGAGGGAAAAACTAAACACAGATTTGAAATCAGCATGAAGGACACTACAGAACCCATAAACGTATCTTTCTGACCTGTTGACCCGTGTTATCAGAAGAAGAATAAGTAAACGTTACAGATCCCTGACATTAAGTCAATATAAAACAAGCAAAATAAAACTCTTCAGAAAGTACTAAATACACTATGCTGTGTATAAAAACCATTATATGGATCATATTTAATGCTCCCAAATGCAAGTTGTATGGAATTTATTCTTAAACTCATCTCATTCTTAACAGTGGAATAGTGTTGACTTATTATCAGCGCTGTAGATTCGTACACATGGTGCTCAGATGTACTTAACCGCCCTTTTTTCCCGTTTAATTCTGATCAGCCACACGCAGAACCACAAGCTCTGGTTAAGTTAAAAGACCCGTTAAAAAAGTGCTTTCACTTCAGGGGTTTAAAACGTGTTCGTTTCCTCCATAAATTCACTCCTGAAGCTTTTGTTGATGGAGCAGAACTCATTACTTTTTTTAAAGATTTTTTTTTTTTAAAAAAGACATTTCCCCAAAAATGCACATTACTAGAGCTAAATTGCGGAAGCTCACAAATCCAATCCTCCATAATGAATGAGAAGCTGCCACAGGTGTCTGAGCTGCACAGTAACAAGGTAACTTTTTTTTGTTGTTTTGTTTCCTTCTAGCTAACGTTTCTTGACTCCATCTTAAATCCTGTAGTGCAGCAAGAGTGCTGAAAAAATCATATAAACTAAAGTTATGAGAAATGTTTTAGAGCACTTTTCATACAGGTAGCAGCCTAAAGTGCTTTACAGACAGCTTTTAGTGATACAGATGTGTAATGTAGGGATTTTCTTCTATTACCATTAAATAGAAAAGGTCTGCATTAACCAAGGCAGTAACAGATTGATCAATTAAAGAACTAAGTGAAATTTAATTAATGATGGCACTAAAAACAGGCTCCATTTCACGTAGCGGAGGGGGCAGGACTTAACAAGTTTTCGAGTTGAATAGTGGCAGCCAACAGTGAAACGCAAGCCCAATCGAAAGGCACCTGGTTCGTATAAATGTAAGTAACGTTAATAAAGTTATTTTACTGATGTACACTGCGGTATAACCGGCAGATATTTTGGCGGCTGGAGAATCGCGAGTAAATGTTCGTCTGTCACTTCTGCTAAGTGCAAAACGTTAGTGTTTTTGATTTAGGACAGCACGGGCCCACGGCAGTGTGCACTACAGAAGGAAGTTCTCAGTGCACACTACACACGGCATTTCAGTGCACTCACGTAAGTGCGTGATTTTGGTCACAGCCCGTGTTATCATACAAATAAGAATATCATACAATATCTCAATTAAGAGGAGGCTGGGGATTCGCTGAAGTGTCCATGTCTTGTAGATTAAACTGTAATGAAATTAAATTTAGACATTAAAAGGACACCCCAGTCTTGTAGACACCTGTAATGTTATTTATTAATGAGAAATGAATTATATGACTAAATTAATAAAGAGAAGGAGGCTTAGAAGAGACACCGAGTGTGTTGGGAGAAGGATGCTGAGGAGAGACTGTGTGTGTTGGGAGGATGATACTGATGATGGCGCTGCAGGGAAGAGGAGAAGATGATGGCCTAGTAGGAGGTTTATAGATGTTGTGAGGAAGGACATGCAGGCAGTTGGTGTGAGAGAGGAAGATGCAGAGGACAGAAGGAAATGGAGATGTTGATGTGCAGTGGCAGCCCCTAATCTGGAACAGGCCAAAGTGGAATATGAATACTGGTCTTTGAGTTTTTACCACATTAGGCAGTATTCTTATTTTTTGTATTTGGCCTGGTCTTTGAACAAGAGTGCAACTCTATGAAAAATAATGAGATCTGATGTATTTTGAGATTTGCAGGTACCTTGGTAACAGAGTCATTGACATTGATGGCAGGAATTTTAAGATCACCCTTCTTCAGCATCTTGTAGAGATTGTGAACACCTGTGGTGGTCTCCTCGGAGACACCCTTGATTCCTGAAAAAATAAATAAATAAAAACTGCAATACAATAATAAACTGCAAATGCAATAATGGTAAAATGCTGCCATCTAGTGACAATAAAGGGAACAACCCCTAACAAAGTGCCCCAATAAAGCAAATTTTTTCAGGAGAACAATTCTACCAGAAGGCAAATTATACCAATATTATATTTGATATTGTTCTTGTTTTACATTTTTAAAGTCTAAAATAAAAGCCAAATAAAAAAATCATTATGCAGAAATACTCATTATGAAATACTATGATATAAAATTATATAAAAACAAATATGCGTATAAATACTATAGATCAGGGGTCCCCAACACTGGGCCGGTATCTGTCTGAGAGTCGTTTAGTACCGGGCCACAGAGACAAAGAATAAAAATATTTTATTTATTGGAGTCCGGAAGATTTATTTATTTATTTTTTCAACTGCTCATCTCGGTTACGTGATGCAGTACATCAAAAATATAGCACACAAGCTAGCAAAAATAAGTAAAAAACACACTTTGGGGGGTTGCTACATATTTTTATGCACTTTTTTTTTTTTAGTTGTGTCTAAACCGGTTCGTGAAAATATTGCTTTACTGGTCCGTGGCATGAAAAAGGTGGGGTGCCGCTGCTCTAAATAATTTAAACAGTTGTTTGGAATTGCTCTATATACGGAGTATGTTGGAGATCAGTTGCAGATCAGTAATATTGACATAAGTAGTGATATTTCACGTCACCATTTCATGTAGTAAAAAGATATTGCACATAAAGATGATTTAGCACTAAATAAGAAATTGCACATGGCAAGACTATTGTGCATAACAAGTTATTGCACATATTGATTTAAAGAATTATGCTCTTTAGAAAGAAAAACCAGTCAACCTCAAAGAAAAGCTCATATGACGAGGCAGAAAAACTTTAGGCCCATAAGCTCTAAAGTACAAGAAGAACCTCACCTGCCAACAGTTTGGGGTATTTCTGGTGCACAAGGTTGGTCAGATCTCCTCCATCATCCAGGATCATGTTGAGGGGCTGACCATCCTTGAAGTAGATGGTTTGCTCGATGCACCATACGTACTCCTCATCAGTCTCGCCTTTCCAAGCATACACTAAAACACACCATGATTATCGTTCACTGCTGATTAGAATAGAGAATCGCTACAGGCACCATGATATGAGGCAGAATATGTAACAGAATCTTTGAGACGCGGTAAGATTCTGCTGCAGTGTTTCAAACAAACCACGAGGGGTCAGAAGTGGAACAGCTGTCCAAGTGTTCCCATCACCAGGACCCCGAGTACAGTCATCCACAAAGAGAGCATCACTCTGGGTGAATAGGAGAAGCCTCTTGTTTTGATGGAATTTATATTCACATCATTTGGCAGATGCTTTTAATCAAGAGACATACAATTTTTGCTCATTAAAGATGCAGGTGAATCTGGTATGAGTATTATTGATAGAGTGTGGTGTTGGAGTAGCACCCCACTCTCCTGCTTGAAATACAGATGTTATTCACCACACCAGCCTCAATCAGTTATTGATAAGATTTAGTGATAACTGAACAACTGATCATTACACAAGGCCTATTACAAATTAAATACATGCATATTGAGAATGAACCAACTTTTCTTCTGGTCACGAGTTGTGGATCAGACAATATGCTCTCTGTCTGATTTAGTTTGCCCATTTTTGTTTATGTAATGCTCACACCTCTATATGGCATATAAAGGTGCCTTCAGATGAGCCTGATTGAGATGCAGGAGATCAATATACTATCAACTTTCACCCATCAACTACGCTGCTGTACACTGTAAATAAACAATGACTAGATATTTATTATTATTGGCATGTAATTGCGGGAACTCATAAACAAGACTGAATTTTATATTCTGAAAACTACACACATTTAACTACATCATGGATGTTACAGAGTCAGAGCTCCAAACCTCAAAACTCCTCCTGACTGACTCTCATCAAAAAGCCAACAGGTGACAGAACTTAACCAGCATACAGACACATTCTACCTGGAACACCGGTCTTGGCGATGGCAGCTGCAGCGTGATCCTGGGTGGAGAAGATATTACAGCTGGACCACTGGACCTGGAGTGGGAGTGGGAGAGAGAGAGAGAGAGAGAAAAAAAAAAAGAGAAAAAAAGACTTTTTTTGACTTTTTAAAACACCTTTATTGAACAGTTAGCACCCAATCTTAATCACACCACGAAACTTGACTCAGTATGTGTCACCAGCAAAACCCCAAAACTCCATCATCAGAAATACTCACAGGTCCTTTGTCTAAAACCCATTTTTTACGGAAAGTGGGCAAATTGTCCGTCACCTGATAAAACACAAAGTCCACCCGAAACCCGTGACTCCACCAGGTTTTTAAACAAATCCAAAACATCAGTGTCCTGACCCTCCTGACGCAGTCGGAAAGTCTTACAGATGGACAGTTTTGCTTGTCCAATAAAAAAAGTTGGCCAAACAACATTTATCCCTACGAAGTCTGGAAAATTTACAACCAAAAATAAATACAGTGTCAGTGAGCAAAATCCCCAGAGTAGCAAGCCAGCGGCCCAGCAGCCCCCTCAGCGGCGCCAGTCTGGGACAATGACAGAAAGTGTGGAAAACAGCATCACGCTCAAACACTGAGACTCATCAGAATTGAACCTCGACACAAAACTGTTGGTGGGCATAATGCAGGGCAGGATTCTCCACTGAAGGTCCCCTGAACGCTTGGGAAGCGGTCTTTAATAGAGGAGCCTCCATGACGGCAAACACTCCCCTGGAGCAGCCAAATGGGCCCTCCACTTCGTATCTGGCCTCCCGTTTAGTTAATAAAAGAAAAAAGTTGCAGAGAGAGAGCGAGAGAGCGAGAGAGAGAGAGAATCAATACAGTAAAGTGCCACCTGCTGCACACTGAAAGTTCACACAGTTCTTACAGGATTTCCAAGAATCTCTCACTGAGAAGATGCACAGCTGCTTTCAGCTCTTCAGGCCCACAGAGTTACTGATAAAACTCAGCCTTGAGATTTCAGCTTCACAGAGGAAATAAACGAAGATCAGGAATTTGATGCAACAGTGTGTATATTTTTACAGTTTGTATACCTATAGAGAAACGAGCCCTTTAAAGAGAAATTCTACTAATCCTGTGAAAAATGTAAAAAAAAAAAGAGAAAGTCCTTCAGAGTGGGTTTGGTTTGAAACACTCGGTTCTAGAGTCAGAACTGTGCGACAGTGGTGGTGAATGGAACCAGATGTCTAAGGAGTTAATTGCCTTTTAAAAAGCTTTGAGTTATTAAACTTCATAAATAATCCTAGAGTTCCCAAAGAAAATCTTTTTTTCAAATTCCAACAATACATATACAGTAACCCCTCAGTCTAACAGATTTTCCTGAGAACCCAACTGTATTACCGTCTCCAGTCCAGCAGTTGCGGTAATACACTGAAAAGTTGTCAACCGCCATAAACAGAAGATGAAGAAGTCTGCTGCAGTATGTAGCATGACTGCTACATGCTAGGAATGTCTGTTTACATCTCAACCTTTGGGACAGAAACTGAAATGTGGTAAAAAATGGTGGAATTATTTATATAAGCAGAGGTTTCTTGCTACCAGCAAAAATATAAGAGAACATTAGAATAAATGCAGAAAAAAAGAAAGCAGTAAAAAAAAAAAAAAAAAAAAAAAAGATAGCTTTTTTCACACAAGTAGTTGATATTTTGCGTGCTGGTTAGAAGAACTTTTAATTTTTTAAAAGGTTTTAAGTAATGATCATAAACTCGAAACGTCCGTATATGTTTGACCCTGTATATGATGTCTGTTACCAGTCTTTTGTCGAGGTTGTAAAATATGAATTCTGTTTCTCGTTTGCTCGGTTTCAGGCAGTGTTGAACTCGCTGACCAATATATTTCTCATCCATTGAGCTCAAAGAATGGGGAAGGACCACCAAGCTTCAGGTTTTGCCCTTCTCACAGTTCTTAAGTTCAGCTTAAACCGTGTTGGCATGGTAACATGTTTAAAGTGGTCTGCTATGGATGGATATGTGCAATATTTGATTAGTTGGAATTATATATATATATATATATATATATCTCAACCTTAGTTTAGCCTTTCCAAATTCATCTTTAGTTTATTTGATAACTTTAAGAGTCTTAAGGGTCGACTAATGGTCTCATTTCACTATATGCTGTACTTGTATAACTGCGAATGTGACAAAGAACATTGAATCTTTAAACACACTGCCTTGCAGCCATTGGTTTCCTCTTTTAAAGTGACACCAAACTGAATCTTACACAGTACTGTAAATATTACCTGGGAAATTTACTGTTTGTGTCATTTTTGTGTGTAGTTTAAACTAATTTTTCTTTCATCTGAGGCACTTATTCATTTTAACACACTGCAGTTAACGGTCAGGATACCAGATAGAATTAAAAATCACTTGGCCATATTATACGGTCATTTTATCATGTTCATTATCAAAGTAAACTGAGTGAAATTCGTTCTCATTCTAAAATATATTACCTCTGTACCATCACTGATATAGTCATCTGGCACCAAATACATGGAGTTATTAAGGGTGGGTGGTAGGAGGCTGTGTGTGATGGGGGAGAGGTTTGCTTTGTGCTTGTATTTTGTCACAAGCTCAGTATTAACTTAATTAGAAAGCAGTGACGGATTGAGACTCCTCGGGTCTTTAAATCTCACTGAACCCTATGAACCCGTCTCACCTCGGCTCCGAGGGCGGTGAGGGTCTCGATGAGCACAGCCGTCTGGAGGGTCATGTGCAGGCAGCCGGCGATGCGTGCTCCTTTCAGGGGCTTGGACGAGCCGTACAGCTCCCTCATCTTCATCAGCCCCGGCATTTCATTCTCAGCAATATCAATCGCCTTACGCCCCCACTCGGCCAGGCTGATGTCAGCTGGACACACACAAACACACAAACTATTACAACAGGACAGATCAGATTGACAGTGAACGGGATCCTTATTTCATTTATTGTATTTTTTTTCTACCAACATTCTATTGATTTTCTGGCCATTTTTGTGATTAGTAAGCTTTTTACTGTTCCAGTTAGCTTATACTGTTTAACGTTAACTTATTTAAGTTTTCAGGGAATCTCACATAAATAGTTTTGAAAATACTCATTATTCAGTTTTAAAGATATGCACCAATAGCACCCCCTGCTGGACCTCTACATGGACTATTGAAGATTGTATAACTGTTATATCAAAAAAGATGTTTTCAAAGTGGCATTAAAAAACATGTGCATAAAAGCCCACTTAAGTGATATTTTATCTAACTTGTTTCCTTTTTTCCGCATCCCTTACCGTAAAAGCCTCTAAGCCAGAACAAGCTGAGACACGTACAGCCGGCGAATAACAGCCGGTGAATCACAGCGAATATAATTCAAACCAGGGAGGATCTCACATGAGCCCGAGGCAAGCAGCTCTGTTCTGTAACGCTCCAGACGAAGGTACAATAGCCTGTATGCTTTACTCTCAAAGTGCAGAGCCATTAAACCTCTTTGCTTTTTATAGTCAGTTCAGATTAAGGATCTACCTAAAGGTGCCTGAGGATCTACATGAAATGCTTCTAAACCACTTTTATCGAACAACTGGTCCAATTAAATGAACAGTTGAGGCAAAAAGAAAAGAATAAGATTTTTGGCGACCCCTGGATACATCATTTTTATTTATTTTTTTAATCTAAGTAAGTTTTTTTAATCATTCAAACATTTCACATCAGACCTTGTATAAATGACCTTACATAACTCAATTATTACGTTATCAAGAAACTGTAAAATCTGCTGCAAGTCCCCTTTAAAAGTCATCAGAGAGTCAACAAAAACACCCCTGCAGGGAACAAAGTATATTGGTACATCCTAGAAAACACAATCTTGCTTCAGACCAACTAGGAAAATTGCTGAATATTACAAAAGTAATGTCATTAACTTCTCACTCTTTCTTTCGTATCCAGAGACTATATGTATACCCATCTTTACTGTGTAAAACTGCACACCCTTGGAAAAGTGCATTTGCCATTGGCCTGAGAGAGCCCGCTGCACTAAAGTGCATGCACACAGTGCGAAACAGATCAAATACAGTACAGCTGTAATCAGCTTAACTCACTACAGATATCAGGCACTCTACTTGTGTGAACCATGTTGACTGAGGCTGAAATTAAGATAAACCGCACTGTTCATATTCAAATTGCTTTTTTCTGCACATCAACACCATGGACACACACAGACAGCCGTAGCTTATGTATGTAAAAAAATAAAGTATCTTCTTCACCAACAAGACTGTAGCCTTTTCAGTCGAGAAATATTCCACCTGTCAAACACACAGAAGCCTTGCCTGACACTCAGACAGCTGTGCCTGTGGGTGCTGTGCAGGCCAAGCAGCTCATATCTCTTAAGGGTCACTAGCTCACATTTAGAGAATGTACAACTAGAATTCACCAGAAGCAATCTAAAACCACATGCCTGAAATAGCTATATACATCCCATGTACTACATACACTGCAGTTGTTACGCATTTCATTATTAATATTTTGCACATTGAACAATAGTGCTTCAGTAGTTTTGCACGTCTTTGTAACGGCTGTGAATTTGGTTTTTTTTAATAAAGCATCTAATTGCTATAAACAACTAGTTCTTTGCACAGATCATGTAGCCTTAATACAAATTAGTAGAGTTCCATAGGAGCAGACAGTGAGACCTGCCAAGTTGTATTTATTTTAGCAGTAATTATGGTTAATTCTGTCTGGAGGCCTGAGTGTTTCCTGAAAGGCCATTCTGACAAGTCACTTTACTCCTGAAAACTGAACTCTGGACCCTCTATCCAGAAGACCAAAGTACAATCTTCTTAACCAGCTCATAATACTAAGTTACAAATCCACCCCCATGTCAAATATATAACTACTGTCTGATGCAAAATTTTAAAATAAGCACAAAAGTTGATCAAACTTAAAAGAGATGGTGCAATGAGCCGCTGAGGGAACGTTTGTTTTAAATTAAACCGATTAACTTATACTTGAGAAGGGAACTGCACTGGAAAAACCCGTAAAATAATCATTTTGTTCAGGCTTAATACAACCACGTGTCGAATAATACTCAGAGGAATGCATTTTGAACCTGACATATGACATGTCACTGCAACATGGGAAATGTAGTTCATTAACGCCAAGCATCCCATTGAGCACAACGTAACGCTTTGAGTAAAAAGACTACAACAGCCACCATGGCAGTTCGAACCGCTCTGAATGAAAGCATGCGCTCTTGTGGCCCAGCATGAAGCAAGCATAATGAAATACTACAATAACTACACATACACATTGTGTGTGTGCTCCTAGAGCACAAAAATACAGGAAAGGAGATTTTGCAGAGAGCCACCGCTGCAAAATAGTGATGACTTTTTTATTACCATGTGATAAGTTACACACTCCCAAATTTAGCCCCGTGATGTTCATACTGCACGCACTGGAGTGAAGCTAAATTTACTTTAATAGCTTTAATTTTGCATAAGATTCACCCGGCCCCATAAACGCTGTGAAATTAGCTCGTTAGCGGTTAGCTAAGCCAAGGCGCCAGAATGTACACAGCATGGACAAAAGTATTGGGACTCCTAACCGTTACACTAACAGGGACTTTAGTGACACTGCACTCAAACACATAGACTTTAATATGGCGCTGGTCTCCCGCTGCAGCTATAACAGCTTCCACACTTCTTGGAAGGCTTTCCTCAAGATTTTGGAGTTTCTGTGGGAATTTGTGCCCATTCATTCTGCGGAGCATTTATGAGCCCAGGCACAGCTGTTGGGCGAGAAGGCCTGGCTCACAATCTCCGCTGCAAAGGTGTTGGATGGGGTTGAGGCCAGGGTTCTGTGCGGGCCAGTCAAGTTCTTTCATCCAGCCATGTCTTTATGAAGCTTGCTTTGTGCACTGGGGCACGGTCACACTGGAATAGAAACGGTTCTTCCTCAAGCTGTGTCCACAAATTTGGAAGCATGGCGTTGTCCAGAATGTCTTGGCGTGTGAAACATTAAGATTGCCCTTCGCTGGAAGTAATGGGCCACTTGAACTGAACAATTAAGAGGTGTCCCAATACTTTTGTACACATAGGGTAACTGCCGCACCAGTTAAGGTGGAAGGAAGAACTTGAACTCTGGTGCTAAAACTGAATTACCACCAAATCTAGCAACACTCACCGACTTTGAAGGGCAGCTTGTCGGACATTGTTGGTTTTCTTTTTCGCTGCTTCTTGGGTCTGACCCTGATTTTAGTCTCAGGCTGGCTTCCGACCTGATCCGAGAGGGAAACAGCCGAACCGGGAACTTCAATATAACTGGGTAGAAACGCCTTCACTTTAAAATTCATGAGATCAAGCTCCCGCTGCCACGCCTCTCGCTGCTCATTGGTCCGGGCCTCATTCTGCCGTAGCCAATAAACGCCCTACTCAGTCGAGCAGGTGGTGGGTGTGTTGCAGTGAATGACTGCGTAAGAGTGACTTCAGTGGGTTTTATAAGAAACTGGGGTTACAAAATATAATCAATAGCTAAATTCCAGCAAATGATTCACCAATGTTTAACAGATTTAACTAGATACTGCCTTTGGTGGTTTAGATTGCTTTCAAAGAAAATAATTAATACAAATATGTGTTATGTTTTCATTCAAAACCATATATTACCATTATCTTTAACAATGCATGTATAGAATAGTATAGTGCAGTACAGTATAGTACAGTAAAGCATTTGAATAGGATAGTATAGTCTTAACTAGTCTATTATAGTATAGGATAGGATAATATAGTCTTGTATTGTCTAGTCTAGTGAAGTATAGTATAGTATAATAAAGTGTAGTATACAGCAAATTATAGTAGAGCATAGCATAGAACAGGATAATATAGTCTACTATGGTCTAGTATTGTCTAGTGTAGTCTAGTCTAGTATAGTATAGTAAAGTGTAATATAGTATGGTAGAGCACAGTAATTTATGTTACAGATTATTATAGTTTTGTCTAGTCTAGTATAGTATAGTATATTATGGTATGTGGTTATATAGTCTAGTCTAGCCTGGTAAAGCATAACATAGTATAGTATAGTATAGCATTGTATTGTATAGTATGTGGTACAGTATGTCTTCAACATTCAAACAGTGATGCTCCTCAGTAGGAACTCTCATATGGAAAAGTCATATATTTGAAAAATGTGTGTAAGAATATGTTCAAGAAAATGCTTGAAGCTGATTTAACAAATATGTTACTGTAATGTATTTAGCAAATATAGGTTGAATGGACCAAATGTTTCCTAGGCAATTTTGTATCTAATTCTTATCTTAACTTTTAAATGAATGACAGGTTATTATGTTTCTGTAATGTTTTGATTTTTGATGAATATACAAATGAAATAGAAGAGCATTAACTGTTAGCCTGGGCACATCTTAGAAATGTGTGTGCGTTTGGATAAATACATACATATACATATTTATATACATACATATACATATATACATACATACATATATTTATGCAACAGTCCACCCAGTACATTACTTGATATAGTGCAATTACGCAAGGTAAAACCAACAATTCACAACAGTCTAACACAACAGTGAACAATCAGGTTCAACAACTAGGCAAAAGACATTTGTCCCATGATTATAATATTCTTTGCAGCTTTGGCTTTACTCTGTTCAGATTTGAAATGAGATTCAAGCATATATGGCCAAAATTTTTCATACATGAGTTGAACCATTTCAGGGCTTCACTGCTGACTCTCTTCATTATTCTCGGACATATTTAACTTCATTTCGAGTCTCTTGTTTTGTAACCCTGCAGGTTTCACTGTATACCAGCTTTGGTCTAACGCAATCATTTTCCTCCACATCAATAATACTAAGATAACGGTGCTTAATTAAACAAGAGATTTAGGAGTGCTCCCTTCACCCAAATCCCCCAAACAACAAACACTCAAACCAGACAGGTCCTAACTCCGTGTACCTTGGAAACTGTCAAGCTGAATGCAATCCTGGACTTTTGACCTCACCCCGGCTCTGATAACGCATGCTGGTGGGTCATTATGAAATTACTACTATGTTAGTTTGAGTCTACACACGTAATCGGCCTAGAAAATATTTCCCACGTTAGACCTGTTTGTGTAGTGTTTCGTAAATGGGCCCGGACTCTGTACAGAAGACCCTCTGGTGTCTTCTTGTGGGCAGAGTGGGGTCCAGCTGAAGAGGGTTTTGTTAGAAAGACTTTTTTTTAATACAGTTTACCACTTTTTACACATAGCTAAAGTCAATTTAATACAATAAAAATGACTGAGAAGCGACTACCTCCCGGGCCCCCTGAGCCCACCAGTTTGAGAACCACTAATCTACTTGATATTATCCTTCATGTTTCATTGTGAAAACAGACTTGAACTCAAATGTGTGTTTCCCTTTGAACGTCAGTTTTGAGAAAAGTTACAGTACTGTGAAATGAATTCAATTAAAAACTGTTTAGATGAGTAGCGCATGTTTTCTTCACATTAATGTTATGAAATGAAATTACAAAGAATAAAAAAAAATCACATTTTACAGTAAATAGTATGTTCAGTGTATCCTGTGTGTTCCTTGTGGAAGCCCAGCATTACTTCCTTCAGAAACCTAGTTTGAGTCCTTCGTTAAATTAAATCAGGAGCTGCTGATGGAATTTCACAAATCCAAACAACTGTGGAGGTGCAGAAGATCCTCTGGGATGGAAATCAGTCTTTCTGTGGTCAGAATTGGGTCCCGGTGATGACGGGTTAGTCAGGAGTTAATTAAACCACGGGTAATCCATTCCTGTCAGATTATAGTCGGATGTACCCCGTCTTAGTATATTTCCAGTTTATAATAAAAAAGCTGGATGAATATATTTTAAATGGAAAGGTGACAGAGAAAATGACTTAAATAAATGATCTTAGTTTACAAAGTGCCTTTAAGGGATGTTAGGAGTCTTCACACTCGTGTTCAGTCAGTGTTTTCAATAATGGAGAACTTTCAGAGGTGCAGAAGGATAAATGGAGCTGCGAATGATCAAACGACTGCATGAAGTTATTAATTATGATTCATGCACTAAATTTCAGAAATGACAACCACATCCTGAAGCAGAACCCTTTCTAGAAACTGAGAATGACAGTATTACGGAACTACGAATTATCTTCCTGTTGCTCAGATAATTGAAATGTTTATTGAGTAAACATCACCATTATATATTGTTTGTCATCTAGTTATTTTCTGCTTCATTTATTTATTCATTTATTATGCATATAGCAAGAATCAGTGATCCCCTATACACCCACCAGATCCTTATGCATTTACTTCATATTTAAAGCACCAATCACTGCCCTTCTCACACAAAAACCACGGCTGTTTCCATGACTACAGATAATGCAATAACACAGGTCAACAAAAAATAGTTTTTTTTAATCATCAGAAACCACAGAAAACTGGTTTAGAAAAGTGTGTTGTGATTTCTGATGATTAAATAAACTATTTTTCATGCTGATTTCAGTTTTTTTTCAGTCACATCAACTTTTTGCATTGTGAGTAATATTAGATCTGTAATAGACTTGCATGTGGTTTTTATTAAACTGCAGGCACCAGTCAAGTAACTGTTTCAATATTTTCAGTGTGAAGTCAGACAGGCGACACTGTGGCATATATATAATGATCAGTGTCAGTCAGCTACCACTGTTTCTTCAAAAACACTCAGCATGTGATTATTATATACTAATTATACCATCTATAACGCAATATAGAACTAGCTTCATCCCAAAAACTGTACATGCAGGAAAAATTAAACAGATCAGCAAGAAAAACTCAACAAAACCCACATAAACTTGATTTTGACCTGTTGACCCGTGTAATTGGACGCTGGATGGCCATGAATTGTGATTGGCTAGTGAACTAAATCTAATTCTTTTTTCTTTTTATATATGACTAAAGTCAATTTAAAAAAACTAAGAAGACGAGATACTAGATTTTATTTTCTTCCTGGCCTCCTTAACACAGCCCCGAGGCCCCCAGTTTGAGAATCTGATTTACTTGATAATCTTCACAACAGGCTCTTCATGTTTCATTGTGAGTACACACTTGAACCAAAGGGGGATGCGTGTCTCCATACAAATGTCAGGTTAGGTATGAGAAGAATTACAGTACTGTGCACAAGTGTTAGGCACCCGAAATAGTATTTTAAAAACTGTTTAAAAGGGGAGTTAATACAACTAAATATACTACATAATGCTAAACAGAATAAATATAAATAACACTATACAGTAAATAGTGATTTTATGTTCAGTATATCAGTGTGTTATGAATTTTTCATCCGAAATCTGGTTTGACTCAATCAGTCCTTCATTAAATTAAATTAAATTAATGATGGAGTTTCACAAATCCAAACAACGGCTGGAGGAACCAAGGAGGATCTGGAACCTCACAATATCAACTACTTTTACAAACAAAACTAATCTTTTACTGCTTTCTTGTTTGTTTACATTTATTATGTTAACTTTGTGGTCAGAAAGACACTATCACAAAAATGCAAAGATACAAAAGACATCATTCAAAGGTGTCTAAGACATTTGCACTGAACTGTTCCTCAGGTTGTGTACTGTGTTACTGAACCTTTAATGCTGAACAGGGGTGGAGGGACTGTTTATCAGGAAATACATGATCAGTGAAAATATTCAATACATTTTAATAGTAATAATAAATCCGACAACAACAAGGTAATGAGAACATACAAACGCTTTAAAGCTACTTCTTTCAGATTCTGTACAAATCAGCTTGCATTTCCCCAGACAGAACACGGGGTCGGGTTTATCCTCTGGTTTAAAAGAGAAAAACAAAAACCATTCAACTGCACTGAAGGGTGTCACTAAATGCTACTGACCGCTGGCATGTAATGGACACACTGGAACGCATTTCATTCATTGAATGTTTGAAATTGGGGGGTGTTTTTAAATCATATCGAAATGCCTGGCCTGTTCTCTGATCACAAGTCGACCTCCAGATCTGGAAAGTCACCTTCGTCACACATCTTACTCTTCTGTGATCTGGAGGATGACTTTATACAGTCAAATAAATGATTCTGACCCAAACAATAAATAAAATAACGGAAAGTGTTCAACAAAACTCATGAAAAGGGGTCATTTGGCAAAACCTTTAATTTAGGCATGTGGTTAGAAGGACATTGAAAAGGCAGGGCAGGAGAACGTGAGAAAGCGAGGCTGTTTATGAGCAAACAAAACACAGACCCTTTTACAAGCAAACACAGCAGCCAAAAAAGAAAGAGCTCCGAGAAAGACAGGGTAACCCTACTCATGTTTAAAACGCCTTCTCTCCCACCATCTCTGTAACAGAACATGGAAATTATCCTTCATATATATATATATACTCTAGAAACTGGAAAACCTAATAAAATACTAGGGAGAACCTAGAATAAAGTAACTGACTCTGCAAAGTAAACCATGATATTAAATAAATCTGAACGACGGACACCATTGAATACATCTGCACTCAGAAGAGCACACAGGAGATCGTCCACAGCTCTGCTCTGTTTGTAGTGACCTTGGAAATGACCAACTCTCTCACACACTCTCTCACACACACACACACACACACACACACACACACACACACACACACACACACACACACAC
>JBBJLR010124566.1:0-18534 GCA_037577145.1 Brachypetersius gabonensis | reverse complement strand
CCCCCCCCCCCACTTTTCACTTTCCAATCAGGGAGTTTGTGAAACTGGCTCCTCTCCTCTATTATCTTTCCTCCTGCAGGTGAGGACGCGTCCCTCCTGTACCCGGAGGTGGAATTTGTCCCTGTCTGTCCGGCGGGCTGAGAGAAGTGCAGCTGGGAATTAATGTTGATACTGATAAGTCCAGGTGAGGCACTGCCATAACTGACTGTCCCACCGGGGTTAAAGGGACGGTTCTCTGCTTTGATTCTTAACCCTCAGAACACAAAGTGTATCAGTAAACTCTGATTCCAGTAAATATAACGATCTAATAAAAGTCTATAAAAAATCGAATTTGCACATTTTCCACTCCCAGATGTGGTCGGTCAGTGTTCAGAGTCTATATTATCTTTAGTTCAGAACTACAGCTGTGAGGCTAACGACTCAGACACTGGAAGTTCATCAAAACTTCTCTGGACACTCAAAGCACACCCAGCTCTGTAAGGTGATTCGGGCCCGTGGACGTGGTTTAGGACACAGTAGGAGCTGAAAATGTGTTTGCTGTTTTTTTTGGCGTGTTCTTTCTTTCTCATATGCATTTACACATTTAGATATTAAAGGAATATTTCATAAAATAATGCTAATGTTAGCAATGAATGAAATCTAATAGTCACCAGTTAGCAGTATTTACAGGATAGGTGATGACTGGCTTCCTTTCATGCAGGCAACATTAAAACGTACATTTTGAAGTCGCCATTCAAAATTAATGGCAGTAGTGGTAGAGCTGAGGGAGTGTGTGTGTGTGTGTAATCTCTGAGTCTCTGTCAAACAAAGCAACACTCTTTCTCACTTCATCTGGATTCGCTCCCGTTAATAATTGATCGCTCCCTTGCTCTGAAATACCAGACGAGTATTGGGGGGGCAGGACAGGAAGGATGTCGGTGGAGAGGGAGGGGGGGTGTTATTTAGTTGTATTATTATTACATGTGTGTGCACTGAGACTCAGTGTCACTTTTTTGTCTTCAGCAGCTGTGAACACGTACAGTGCGACGAGACGTTTCTTCATTGTGCAACATATTAACAAAGTGCAACAGAAGGCAGAAACAGTACAGCAGCATAACAGACTCTAGATCAGTCAGTATCACTTTGCTGTCATTCACAGGGGCCAGGTGGGGGGTTGGGACATCCCCTCAAAACCACATTTTGTCATTTACACTTCATTTGATATTGGATTCTGGACAGCGCTATGTGAAACAGGTCATGAGCGATGTTTGTTTATAACACCCAAAAGGGGGCGCACAGCAAGGACTTAATTCAGGTTGCAAGTCGTTTTCATAATTCCAAACAGAAACATAAATTCACTGTTCAAAACAACAGAGCCCCAAGCAATCCTCAGTATTAGACGCTTTACGGTAACAGCCGGTCAAGTTAGTCCACCACCCAACTGAAGCCCAAAAAAAACGGATGATAAGAGATTGGGCACGGTATTTCTGACAGTCACTTTAATTTCATTTAAATCTCAGTTTAATGCATTACCCTTAAAGAAAATGTGAAGGTAAACCCGTATTCGCCACTTTTAATTAAAATTCCCCGCCGAAATATGCAACAAAAGTATTGGGACACCGCAATGAGGTGAACGGTTTTCACGGAATAACCCCTGATCTACTGGGGCTAAAAATACAAATGAGGGCTCGTTGGAAAGGTCTCCTGGAGACTGCCCTGAGTCCCCTTGTGTGAAAACATCCAGAATAAATATATTTATTGCCACAAAAAAGCAAAAAAAGACTGAGGATATTTGCAGTTTCCGCGTTATTGTGGGAATTTCTGCGTAAAACCATGAATTTCTTTGTTCTCAAAAAAATCTTTGTAACTCCGCGACTTCTGATACACGTTAAACTGGGGGGTTACTGTAATCCAGCAAAACACCCTGTTTGGCCAAAGTGCTTTTAAAGAGCCCATCTTTAGCATTTTCATGTTTCATTTTCATAATTCACCCTTACACTATTGTTTACCAGCCTGTTATCTCTCAGAATCAAACAGGCTGTTTCTGTTACTGAGTCTGTAAGACTGGCATATATAAATTAGCTCTTTTCTGATTGGCTGCCCTGCATTTCAGCTCATTCTGAAGGCCGTACAGGCCTGCAAGTCTTCCTTAGAGCTTTGGCACGAATGGGCAGGGCTAAACTGCTGTTGACTGAATAAGGAGATATATAACTGCACTGGTTTTGTGAAAAATTAATTTTAAATGAGCTGTTTTTGCAGACTGTTTTCCATATTTGGACTGTGTGGACTGGAGAGTTGTCATGCATTAAGAAATTGTAACAAAATGTACAGGCTTTGAGCCTTTCTAATTCCAGAAAAGTCAGGATAAGGGCCCTTTTATATATGCACTATTGCAATATGTTGTATATTTGTTTTACACTTGTAAGTTTCCACTGTAGTTTAACAGAGCAGTCATTGTTATAAATGTGCACTGTAAAGGTTTTCTGAACTGGTTGAAACTGCTAATCCCCACAGAATATCTCCATTATTAACTGAAAGCATTATATTGTGGTGTTGTGGGTTCCTGAGCAGTTATCTGCATATTGTGGGTGGCCTGTATCTTGCATAACATACTTTTCTGTTGTGGTTTAAAGCAGAGCAGAGTCTTGCTGTTTTAATATATTTATATATATCCGCTCCCACGTGGAACCGAATAATGCAGATAAATCCGCGACTCCATCAGTCCGTTCTTCGCTTTCACACACGGGGCTAGTATTGTGAGAGCGACCCTAAACTCCTTGCTGTTTTAATAATAAAGTGTGGTGCAGTAATCATGCACATCTTTTAACTCTGTATAATGTTATTGAAAGAAAAACATTTTTTGTGTGAGAACCAAACCCAAGCTGTGTCCGAAAAGTGCACTCGTTCACTATGTAGGGCACGTCGTAGTGAATCAGCCATTTTTGTAGTGGTGTCCGAAATTTCAATCGTTAATTTCACCAACCAGTTAGTGTGCTACAAAATCACGGAAGTCAAGAAGAGGAGCGAGACGGGGGAGAAGCAGGGCTTCAAACGGAAGAGATTCAGAACGCAGTCCGGCCTGCACACCAGACCCCGCCTCCTGTGCGGGCTGTGTCTGAACTACAGAGACGAGACATGTGTTTATGCGACAGAGATAAATTGCCAAGATCCGGCACTATTTAAGCAACAGTTAATAAAAACGTAACGTCCCAAGTGTCTGAAATTAACTAACCCTCACCCTCACCCCTTGTTCACTAGTTAGCCCCCTAGATAGCAAACTATGGCCTCGTTTACACTGCAGGTCTTAATGCTCAATTCTGATTTGTTGCCTATATCCGATTTTTTTTACCTTCTGTTTACACGTTTTTTTAAATTGTGACCCAAATCCGATTCGCTTGTTTACACTTGCCATAGCAAAGAGGGGTTGTTACACCACACAGTAGCCAAGATGGACGAACCCAAAATATGCTTAATGCTAGCTCTGCGATGCAAAATTCGCCAAATAACAGCATGATTTTGAGGCGGAGAAGAAGGAAAAGGGCGATTATTTCATCGTGCGCATATGCTTCAGTTATTATGGCCTCGACCATTCAGAGGAACGTCTGGGTGCGTGAGAGATCTCAGGACTGGTGGGAGACTATTGTGGTGGGCTTTAGCAAGGAGCAGTGGTTCTGAATTTTTAGAATGAGCCAACTTTCGATTTGCTGTGCCAACGTTTGTCCACATTCCTCTCTTACAACGACACGACATTTCGCCGACCATCCCTTTGCAGATGCGCCTCGGGGTTGCTCTCTGGTGGCAACAGGTGCGGGCTATCACACGTTGGGGCATCTGTTTGGGATCAGCAGCACGTCAGTGTGCCTGATAGTCAGCGACTTAATGTTAATGACGTATAGAACGCAATGCTTTGTAAAATCCGATCTGCTTGTTTACACGACAGTCGCATCGGCACATATCTGATTTATTTCCACATACGAACGAGGCCTGAAACCAATCTCCTAATATCCGAATGCGTGCGTTTTTTTCCTGTTTACACTGTCATGGGACAGATCCGATCTGTGTCACATATGAGCAAAAAATTGGAATTGGGTCACATTTAACTGACAGTGTAAACGAGGTCTATGTAGTGAACGTGCGCACAAGTGCACTTTTCGGACACACCCTGGATCTCCTTCATGTTTCTCACAGAGTTAAATTTGTTAGTCGTAGAAACTACCACTGAAATTTATCTTCAGCCTAAACAGACAGTCGAGCTGGAGCTTCATCACTTCCTGTTAGTATGTTTCTCTGTTGTTGTTTTTGTGCAGACAGTAAATAAAGTTTCCTCTTTCCGTGTAGTGATGAAACATTTCCACCAATCAGAGAGCAGTGGGCTCAGCGGCTCAGCAGCTTGGGTTCAGGCCGCTTGTGGTGTCACAAAAACAAACGTATTTGCATGTGTCTGCCCATTCTGCCTACAGCAGTTTAGCCCTGAAGCTGCTTTTTAAATGAGCACAGACAATCAGAACAGAGGTAATTTGCATTAGGTTGCAGTAATACCAAAGACATGTTTTATTAAGGAATGGAAAGTGGCCATGAAGAAAGACTGTTATTTTGGTACTCAAAGGCCAGAAAATGTAGGATAGCTGCCCTTTAAATGTTCTACACCTCATTTCAAGCGTTCTCCTACAATCTTGGTTTGAGTTTTTAGATGTTTCTCCTTACTAGAAGCTTCAGTGGAGAAGATGTGATGTTTAACGCTGTTAATCAGTTTGATTTTTCCAACAGACTTTTGAGTGGTCCTCTTTTCTCCTGATGTTTGTGTTTTTGTTTTTTTGGCGTTAGATGCAAGTTCACAAGTGTCTGATATGCAAAGGGGACATTATGCAAAACTCTTTTTAGTTATGAAAGGTCTCACATAAAGAGATTCACCAGCTTCATTCTCCACAGTTTCAGTCCCTTTCAGAATGAGCTGTTTCAGAGATCTGTCCCTTTTAAGGCAAATAAGTTGTTGTTGGCCACGCCCCACCCATCCCATGCTCCACCCACCCCTTACGCTGCTCGTTTGACTCGTGCGAAACGTAATGAACAAGTTAATGCATACTTCACTGCGATAAAAACACAAAAGTCATTATTTGAGAGTTCTTCCATCTCCCACATCTGCTGACTCGTACTGGACAGCAGGTCCAGATCCTCCATGCTGCTGAAGATCGCTCCTCATTCACAGCTCCTTGTTCCAATTCTCCCTTCCATTTTAAATACTGAAGGTGGAGCTTTTTAAGGTGGGACAAACCCGAGTGTTTCTGGGACACCGCCATGGAAAATGAACTGAAAGCTGCAGTTCTCTGGTTTTCTCTGTCTGGGAGAAAGTGCAGGATTTGTGCTGATCTTTGCAGCAACAACACAACACTTCATGAGTGACTCGCCTCTGCCTGTAGACACAGCGCTCGGCTTCTCCGTGCTCTAACACCAGCAGACAACATGGAGGATCTTCAGCTAATCTATCGGGTGGGATTTCGATGCAACAATTCTATGCAAATTGGCCCATTATTTCGAAAATGAACGGATGTTTTTTTTCCCCCACACTTTATAGGAGCAGTAGAGACACAAATGGAAACACAAAAGGATGCAGAAAGTGAATTTAGCATAATATGTCCCCTTTTAAATACAAAAGCTCAAATAAACTGCATTACTGCACGTGAAGCGGCGGAGAGCAAAACGAGGCCGATTAATATTAATGAGGCTGCTTTCCAAAGCCTTAGTGGAAATTTGCTGAGCATTTCAAGAAACACAGAAAACATCTCTTACATGAATTGATACTCACAGTTAATGTGTGAGTACCTCTACTGTTGGGCAGAGAGGTCATGTAAATATAAAATAAAGATCAGAAAGATGCATGAGACTGAGACCTTCAGACAGAAAGATTAGCATGTGTGTGTTTCCTCCCTTTCACTAAAGGGTCTGATCACACCCTCCACTCTTCATACATACACACATGTGATAAAGAGTCTGATCACACACTACTCTTCACACACTGTATCATAGTGTTTCATATAAAAGGCTATTAAGTATGAAACTGAACAAATGTTAGAAGTGACTACTGAAGCAAAAACTGTGTCTGATTCGTGTTCTCTGTGTGGGTGTGTGAGGTTTCTGCTGTTCGTACAGAAAGCTTTAGCGTTTTAATTCGATGAGCTCCTCTAATTAGATGAATAACTGGCTGCATATGGTTCTGGGTCATCAGAAACCATCTCCATTACAGCCTCCCAGAGGAGGAACATCCACCAGCGCCGAGTCTCCAGTGCTGCTGATTTGCTGATAAAGGCATATCCTGTAGAGTTATCAGTAATGTGACATCGGAGTTGTCCTATTAAATAATAGAAAATAGGCTTCAATAGAAAACAGCAAAGCAGAATAAAATGGAATACAAGTAAATGCAACAGTACAATAGTATAGAATTGAATGGAACACAGTGGGATAAAATAGAATTGAATAGCCTTTAGATCCCTCTTCTGATGAGTCCTGAGAAACAAGAGCTGGACGTTCTTCCAGAGCTTCAGCATCAGTTTTCTCCCTCAAAGAGTCTTCCTTGCATAACCATCTGTATGGATATGAGATGAGATCTTTTAAGTGTGTGTGTGTGTGTGGCCTCTAAAGCAGTTCAGAGCAGCGTAGGAAGAGTCTCACTGCTGCTGGATGTTAGAGGGGCTGTTTAAATTCATTCAATGTGTGTGTGTGTGTGTGTGTGTGTGTGTGTGTGTGTATTAGGGCATTAATGACTCTATACTCTAGATCCAGCTCGGTCCACGCCGTGACCACCCCGGTCCACGCCGTGACCAAATAGGCGCAGACCCTGTGTAAAATCTCCAGATATGTTATGACATGATTGTTGTGCGACCATTAAAAGCCCTGATTTCTGATTCTGCTCTTTGGTGTTCTAGACGGAAGATAGAAATGGGATCGGACATGGGGACGGAATGGAGATCTGGATGGGAATGGAGATTGGGAAGGGGGTGGAAATAGGGATAGAATTCGATAGTTTTAATGGTCTTCCTGGAGATGTGGAGAGGTAGATTGATCCGAGGGGCTCCAGGAGAAAGGAGGTTATTGAGGTTGCTTTAAACAGATCAGGCTTGGGGACCGTGGCTGCAGCGTTCCGGCCGTGAGCGTAATTGAGGGATCAGGAAGGAAAAATCCCACAGCAACAGACCTGTTCCACCAAACAGCCTCTAAAACCCAGCAGACAGGACGCAGCCGTCCACGATAATCCCCCTTCACTCTGCTGCTTTAGTTGCGTAGTAGTGTCTGATATTTCCAGCTTTATCTTCTGCGCCTCCTGTATTCTGGGTTAGATGAAATGGGGAGTAGACTGAAGGGACGCCCTTAACTGTGCATCCATTCCAGACACGGGATTTGAATTTACAACATTTATTTTGCCAACCAAACATGTTAGAACGTAGAAGTACATGAACATAAATTTAAATGAAATAAATAAATAAAATGACCTCACTAAAAAGTGCAATGAAAATGAAAATGTGTGTCTATTGCCAAAAAACTCACATTTGTGAAACTGCTAGAAGTCTTCACCTTCAGTGTGTTGGCCTGAACTTACCTGAATATTTTGATTACTGAACAAATATGGTCTACACAACAAATCAGAAAAATGTAGGATCAGCTTTTTTTGTATGGATATGGGAAAGGCTGCTTATCAAAATGCTGTGTGTGTGTGTGTGTATCAGTATCATTTTTTTTCCCCTGGCACTATATTGGCCCTACGTTCCAATCCTTTGGGTTTAATTCACAATGCCTCTTAATGGACAAAAGTATTGGGACGTAACACCGTTCAGCTCTAAGGTCGATAGTTTTTTCTCTCCTCTCTATCGCACATGAAATAACATCTGGTCTCGTTTTAGTCAACAAAAATGAAGAAATTTTAGCAGTTTTTATTTTGTAAACCACATTTAGTCTCGTTCTCAACAATATTACATGATTCTCTATACTTATCGTCACATGACCAGCATTTCCGTTGCATCTCGCCTCGTTTTTGCCACGTGATAAATGTTCGTTGGCGACGATATTTATGTGACAAAAGCAACACTACATACACACAACAGTCCAACACACACACTACACAACATTGCATACACACAGACATACACGGTCGCACATACATTACACACACACACCCTCACACATACATTATACTCACTATAGCACACTTACATTTACGGCATTTAGCTGACGCTCTTTTCCAGAGCGACGTACATCAGTGCTCAAGTAGTCCACAGCTGTATCTTACCTGAAAATCAATGCTGTTATGTTTGGGGGTGCAAGTCCGTTTTTGGCCTTAACAGCAAGTGCTAAGGATTTGAACTTAACACGAGCACCACAGGGAGCCAGTGGAGGTCCCTATTCACACCATGGCCACCTTGGTATATAACTGTATATTATATTGTTTAGTATATTCTTTGTGTTACATTGTGTTTTATACTGTTGTGCTTGAGACCTTGGACCTGAATCAAATTCCTTGTTTGTCCTCGCTTACATGTGCACACACACACACACACACACACACACACACACACACACACACACACAGCACCAAACACACATTATAAAGAGGTCAGTAAGTCTCAAAGAGGGTTTTTGTTTGTCTCATTCCTAAGTCTGTGTGTCTCATTTGGACATTATCTTGAGCTCCTTGGTCTTAACTCCGATGAGAATATATTTATAATTGCTTCCATTTCTGCTGAAGCTCTTGATGGGTTGGACTAATAAATGAACTTGGAGAAATGTTTTTGTGCACTAAGTGCTGACAGTAATCAGGAAAGCATTTCAGTAATGTGCTCTTATGAACGGGGTGGGGACGCTGATAAAGAGCACACTCTGCTCTTTCAGGGTCAGTAGAATGACGATGCTCTAATGTTGCCATTCCACATCCATCAGATGGTCCTCGCTTGCAAAGTCATAACTGACATTTGGAATATTTACTTATTTATCAACAGTGTTCACTGTGTTAACCAACTTGTCTGATTTATTTTAGCATTTTCTTAAATACGCACTATAATATTAACATAATGCCTGTCTAATATAGTGATGGTCCTCCTGAAACAGAGATGACCTGACTGGGTCTTTCCTCCACAAGACCTCCTGAAGGTGCTCTGGTTCTTCAGCATCAGATCTTTTAATCCTGTAAGCCTCCTCGGATTAGACTAGTTTGTCCAGCACGTACACCAGAAGCTTTTAGGCAACAGCATCTCCATGAACTTGGTCTGCAGTGTTTAGCTGTCATAGTAATGTTCAACTGAACCCAGGACCCAAGGGTGGGTCAGCATGGGCTCTCTGACCGGTCTGCTGCTGTTCAGCCCCAAACCCAGCAGTGGGCACTGCATTGTGTGTTCTGACCCCTTTCTATCAGAGCAGCATGAACTTCTTTAGCAGTTTGTTCTACAGCAGGTCTTCTGGCTGATCTTCACTCCCACGACCATCAGAGAACCTTGGGTGCCAAGGGCCCTATCACCGGTTCTCTGGTTTTCCCTCCTCAAAGCAACACCAGGACTCCCCCCTCCCCCACAAGACCTGCCGTGTTGGAGATGTTCCGTCGTCCAGATGTCACAGTTTGGTTGCTGTCAAAGTGTCGTCTGAGATCCTTTCGTCCATTTTTCTGCTTCCAGCATTTAAGAGCTGACTGTTCACTCACAGCTTAATATCAACAGAACATCAGTGTTCTTCTCTTCACCTGCAGTGGATTTAATGCTGTGGCTGATTGGTGTAGATATGAAAAATAAAAAAACCCATCAGATTTTAAAATGAACCGTTCGCTCCCAGTTTTAAACAATCCTGTGAAGCTGCCAAAACAGCCTGTTTAGAAATTGTGATGTCACAGAAAAGTGCTTGGTCATATATTTCAAGAGCAGTCATGATATTTAAAAAATAAATTTACATTAGTTTGTCTCATTAAAAAGGAAAAAATAGAATTTGGATTGGCTATAAACTTTCAGGATCAGTGTGTTCCTGCAGAAAGTGTCCGAATTAAAGTTGAAGAGTCGATTAAAGAGTAGAAAGAGCTGCTTTTGCTCCTTTTGGCTCAGGATTAAAGGGTCAAGCTGCATTACTGGAGGGCAGTGAGTGTGAAATGTGAACCCATTTTAGCAGAGATTATGGCCGGAAATGGCTAATTTCTCCCTTCGGTGTGATTGGCCACCTTATTGACCCGCTCAGAGTGATGGCTGACCCGCTCGAGACCCCAGACGAGGTCTGATCTCATCATTTACCACTTTAGCTGCTGCTGCCATCAACACCAACACGGCTAACAGCAGCACCTCCCCCCTCTGATGATGCTCCTGAGGCTCCTGTGTCCAGAGCAGGAAACCATAAATGACGTAAGTGAGGATTAATTGGCAGGAAGGTCATGGAGGTTTATCTGAATTATCATGGAGCTTCTCTGAGATGAATGGAGAAGCTGGAAGGAAAGATCAGACTGTTGATGTTCACTCAGACTTTGTGAGTGAGTGTAAGCAGATGTTGTTTTATTTTTATCTTGATTTGATCCATTATCAGCAAAAACACCTTTACATTTTTGCTTTTTTTTTGTCATTTTGTGAAATTGAAACAAGCATAAAAATGCTTAACCGCTCAAGACAAGATGCAGATCTGATATAAATATACATGTTACTGTCTAATCTAACATAAGTCCATAAATGTCACTCATTGTGTTTAAATGAATACGAATCATTACATGTCTGTTGCAGGTGGGCCTCACAGTTTGATTGCAAACCCCCCCCACCCCAAAAAAATAAAAAATTGGGTTAACCAATAAACTTAATATAGACACATTTAATAAAAAAAAAAACACTTTTTAAGGCCAAAAACTGTTACTGTTAATCTTGGGGTAGGCGAGCTCAAGATGGTCATAAAAGCTCCACACAAAAGAGGAGATGCGTTATTATGAACTGGATTTGATTTGTCATTCTCAAGTCAAGTAGGTTTATTGTCACTTCAACCATATACATGAGTTCCCTATAGCGGCACACTAGGTCTCTATGGGGCCAACAATGTGTGGTTTTCATTCGACTTAACACTAACTGTGATCCTAACCCTAACCCTGACCTTAACCTTTACCGTAACCACAACCTAACCCCAGGGACCTGAGCTGGGGCGGCTGGTGGGAACAGCAGGACGCTCTGGTGGTGAGGAGGTTGCTCCTCTGGCAAGGGGGCGCTCTGATTGTGAGGAGGTCGCTCCTCCAGTGAGGCGGTGGGCTCTGATGGTGAGTAAGTCGCTCCTCTGGCGAGGGGGGTGCTCCTCCGGCAAGGGGGGCGCTCTGATGGTGAGTAAGTCGCTCCTCTGGCGAGGGGGGCACTCTGATGGTGAGGGGGGAGCTCTGATGGTGAGGAGGTTGCTCCTCTGGCAAGGGGGGCGCTCTGATAGTAAGGAGGTCACTCATCCGATGATGGTGAGGAGGACGTCCCACTGACGAGTGGGGCGCTATGTGAGGGGGATACTCCGATGGCGAGGGGGACGCTCCGATGGCTCTGAGAGCTGCTGTTAATGTGGAGCGGCCGCGGCTGCAGTGATAATCGTTGTCTTCCCCCGTGGCTGATATTAATGGCTGAGGCTGAATGTGGAAGGTTTAAAGTGTCTGTGTGATCCAGAATGACCTACATATTCTCTACTCCTCTGACCCACATCCCGCTCACAGCAGGCTCCGCACTGGGCCAGCCAGAGGCCTTCCTCCGCTCGCTAACGGACCGAATTAATGCGCAGTCCTTCATCTCTGGGCTGGATTATCCTTCCTCCTGTAATACAACCCTCACTGTTTACGTTGTTGTGATCAGGGAACTGTGTGTGTGGGTGCAGTGTGAGAATTACCCCTCCATAATTAGGGGCCTTCATTGGCGGGGGTCTGGGTCTTGATCGGGGGGTACAGTACCACTCAGTACCCCCTGTAATTTGAACTGTGTGTATGTGTGTGGTTTGCTTACCTGTGGACTTTTTTCTATGTGTTGAGGACTGACACAAATTACATTACATAAAAGTGTGTGTGCGTGCGTGCGTGCGTGTGTGTGTGTTAGCCAAAAGCTATACTTTGCCCTTGAACCAGAAAACCAAAAGAAGTTCCATATCCTTTAGATTCTTCCTCTATTTGTGTGTGAAATGTTTGGTTTGCACTGGCTCTTAACAATAATCACAACATAAAACACATAATTGGGGGTCCGAACTGCTTCATCACTTTAAGACTTAGGGCTGTAACACTGAATTGCGAAGCATAAGTCTGTGATCTTTCCTTGCTGCACTGTTGCCCCCAGGCAACAAATGAAAAACTACAATTTTAGCATATAAATAAAGACAAATGTGTCTTTACTCAGATATGCTTCTTCACATATTCATGAGCATCACAGCTGTTTTTATACAAAATTATTTTAATTTAAACCATGTTCAAAAGTGAAATTTATCTTACCTTATGCGGGCAGTGCGTCCAACTCAGCTATTGGCTCAGAAAAGATGGCTCCAGCCCCAGAAGAAATGTCAAACCTCCACCCACCTCAAATTTTATTTGCTCCAGACTAATCATCAGACTATTAATGTGATGTTTAAAATGGAGCAGTGGATGGGCCAAAATAATAGTTTGTTGCCTCAAGGCAACACTATGCCATAGAGGTATTTCTGTGAAAACCGAGCAGGGGGCTTTAATGTGACATACAGTTTGATGTTGGATGCCTCAAAATTTAAGTCGAGAGCGACAGCCTGTCAGAAATCATCCATCACGTAGTATTTTATGCGGACTCAAAATCCAACTTCTGCCAGAAAATAAAAGCTTAAAGAGATTGTGTTCAGTACCATGTCCACATATTTCTGGATGGGGTGTGAAAAGAGCCCGGACCTGTTTTCTTCTGGGCAGTTTTACCAACCATTTCTTGGTCTTGAACCCCCAGTTTCCCAGATGGGACGTGCCTGTTCACCGTGTTCCACTGAAGCAGAGCTCCCCTTCCCTCTGCTGCTCATTTCACATGACGCTCACTGTCGTTTGGAGCTGGATCCAAGCTGACATTTGCTCGGGATCCCAAAAGGCTTTAGGACTCCAGATAAAACTCCAAGTCATGGAGTGACAGCACCTGTCCTCCTGACCAACGTCTAGGAGCTCCACAGGCCCTCGGAGCACAGAGAAGCGGTTTTGTTATCATGACACACACAGCAAATGCTTTATACAAAGAAGGGATCAGTTTGGAATATATATTGTAATTTAAATCCCATGTCTTTTGTTTGTTTTTGGGGTTTTTTTGGTTTTTTTAACTATTTAGTCAAATATTTATGGTAATATTAAACTTAATTAAAATAAAAAAATTAAATCATCTCTTGTGGTCCAATCTCTTGTGAGGCGTTTCATTGTAGACTCTGATTTCTTTACAGTGGATGTGAATGGAAACAGATATTAGCTACACAGCAGCCTATTTAGTCCAACTCTGAAGAAGAGTGTGACAGCAGCCCCGCATCACCCCCACCCCCTCCCAAAAGTAACATTTTCAGCAACGGCAGGACATTTAATATTTTTTCTCATGTTTTATGAAGCTGTGCATGTACAAATAGTATGACGTATCAAGAAAAATGTGTTTTGAGACAAATTGCTAATTGGTGGAATATAACAGAAGTGAATATATCCTACAACTTTATTACAGCTAATGATATAAACGAGAAGTGGGCAATTTGGCAAAAATATGACCTCAAGACATTTTTGCAGTAAACGATGCATGTTTACAATATTTAATTTGAATGTAAGAGAATAACATGGAGCGGAAACCCCGCTAAATGCTTCGTCAATTAAAAAATATTATCAAAAACTATAACTTTAGTGATTTTAATGTAACTTTTCACCGACTGGCAGCACAATTCCCAATTGAACAGTCTTTTTAGTCAGTCAGAGGGTTTTTTTAGCACTAACATCATTACTCATTTAGATTTAACCAGCAGTGTCATCCAGAGTCAGAAAGTACATTTTAGAAATTACTGCCTAGCTCAACACGGTTTTGAGACACAGATGCTAATTGGTGGGGTATAAGCTTCTATTGACTGTTAGCTTCATTTCTCCAAGGCTTAAGGTGTAAATTTGGGATAAGGGGGTGGGAGGACCGGGGGTGGGAGGACCAGGGGTGGGGGGGGTTAGTTATATCTTTCGCTTTAATGCATTAGAGTCTCTCGGTTGGCTGCAGAGAGGCTGAGCTGGGTTTATAGACCTGAGAGACGCTCTACTGGGAAGCCATAAGACAGCGCTGCCATTAGGAGCTTCCTGGAAATAAAGATTATGCCCCAGCTGTGTGTGTGTGTGTGTGTGTGTGTATCAGGCCTGACTCGTATCTCAGACATGTGTGTCTCAGGGCATCTGCAGTCAGAATTATGCACAGTTTCTGATTTTACAGATTTAAATCTGGTAAACAGCGGCCCACGGCCTCAGACATCTGCGTCCCACCCAAGGAAATAATACCCCTCCATCTCAGGTTGAGGATGCCCTGCGGCGTCAGCAGCTGTGGACATGTTTCTTCGATCTGAAGACGTCGAAAACCCATCAACAGACGAAACTGCTGCTGTTATGATGTACATGTTTGATGCTGATCTGAGGCTAATTTGAATAGCGGCGCTGGTGAAGACCTGGTGTCCACATACAGTTTTCAGTTTTAGTGAAATGTACTGTTGGCTGAATCAGCATCGACCATCAGCATCAGTTCACTTATGCAATATAATCATGAAAATCATGAAATGATCCAGAGTAATGGTACACACCTGTTCATTTCTAGACAATGCATGTTTCCATAGTTACCCGAACCACACCGTGACATAGACCCCGGAACGAACTACAAACCCCCCCTACCCCAAACTCTGATCGAGACACAGAGTAATTTTTTTTTTTATTTTAGTGCGTACCAGTTAATTCATGTAGGTACTTATTCGAATATTAAAGCAAAAAATGCCGCCAACCTGTGGTAATGAACCCCTTTCTCTTATTATGCTACAGTCATTCCCAAACTTGTATTACAGCCAGTATCTTGGTTAAACAACCACCATAGTAATGTTTTCTGTTATAACCGTTTCCATGGTTACACTACACGTTCCATAGTTGCGCTACACCCATTTCCATGACTACACAACGCCATAGAAATGGTCATTAGTTACGCTACACACATTACCACGTCTCTGCCAACTTCAGGAATGTCAGATTTGAACTTCTGCTTAAACAGTGAAAGTGTGTGAATGAGCACTCCAATAATGTTAACTTTTAATTAACTTCATTAACACACACACACACACTTCTAAAACTAAAATTAGATCCTTGATCTCTTCCTCCATTGATCTCCAAAACGCACAAACCATCCTCGTTGTAACCTCTCACAGAGTAGCCTCCTATTGCTACAGAATGAACAGCGCACACACACCATGCAATTATCACATCAGACTCTAATCAGTGGGTGTGTTTTAATCCAGCGGCGGAATTACACAGCCGGAGGAGTCATGATGATCTTAAATATACCCCCTGTGAGGGTGCGGCGGGGGGTGTGGGGGTGTGCAGATTTCTTAGCATAGACCTCTGAAGTCGTGCGTCATTGTATAGTTTGTGTTCTACCCACATAAGGACTGAATTTGATCTGTTAATTCAGGTCTATAATGAGCATCCTGTGTGTGTGTGTGTGTGTGTGTGTGTGTGCATACAGTGACCTCGGACCACAGCAGCCCCGCCCATGAGCAGTGAGGCGAGCCTGCTGTTGGCCGGAATCGTTATCGGCCTCGTGATCATCATCTCCTGCATCACCATCATCATCGGCAGGCTGAGGAAAGGGAACCACAAGCGGAACCCAAACCTGCGCTCCAGCAGTCTTGGTACCAGCACAGCCACGCCCACTACTAACAGTTCTGTCCAATAATTGTGCACATCCCCACCCACAAACTGCTCACAGTCCCACCCACTACTAACTGTCCTGTCCAATAACTGTACACAGTCCCGGCCACAAACTGCTCACAGCGCCACCTACTAACTGCTTACAGCCCGCCCACTAATTGTTCAGTCCTGCCCATTAACTGCTCACAGCCACACCCACAAAGTGTTAGCAGCCACACCTACTAACTGCTCACAGTACCACACACGTGTCTCTCTTTTTTCTGTTTAACACTGTTAGTTGGAGACCGTTATTTTGTCGGCTCAAATGGGGAATTGAGGCCCATCCGCCCTGATGATTCTCGCACTGCGTCCGACTGGGACTCTTACGTGGAGACTGTTTCCCAGAACAGCGACACTCGCCCGGACTCCCCGCCTCAGTAAGTGACCATTTCTCTGTTTTATTACATTTACATTTACAGCATTTAGCTGACACTCTTATCCAGAGCTCAGAGTCGTCCTAAACAACTCCTTTCAAAGAAAAGTCAGAAATTGAGACAAAAGTAAGGAAGGGAAGGGGATAAGAGGCTTTTTTTGTTCCCCTAACCGCACCATGACATAGAGAGCTACAGAGAGAACTACAAACCCCCCACCCCAAACTCTGGTCGAGACACGGAGTAATTTTTTTATTTTTGTGCGTACCAGTTAATTCATGTAGGTTCTTATTAGAATATGTAAGGAAGGGAAGGTGATAAGAGGCTTTTTTTGGGGGGTGGGGGGTGCTTGAAGTAGAAAAATGGGTGAAAGAATCTGAAGCACTTTGAGACAACTGACCATGTCAGCAGGTCTTTGTGGGGGTTCCTGGTGTGCAGCGGTCAAAACCTACCAAAAGTTCTGCCAAAAGAACCGGTGAAAGGGTCCTGGGTGCATGAGGTTTACTGCTGCTTTGATAGAAAGGGGTCAGAACACCTGACCAGCACCCCCTGCTGTGTATGGAGCTGCAGACCGGTCAGAGTGCCTATACTAACCTGTCCACCACCAGGTGGAAATAGTGTGTGTAAATGTATTAGTAATGAGGTCAGTATCTGCAGTGTTTGAAATACAGTTCAAACATCCTCTGGCAGGTAAATGAGTCTGTTTTTAACTGCAGCCAATGTTCAACTTGAATCGTTCTTTTAAACCGGTTCTCCCCAATAAACTGGAGGAACCTCCTCCTGTCGTGTTCTGAGTCTGACTCGGGTCGTGACGAGGAGAAGTGGAGATCAGACTTGTTCATCCAAAGGTCACTGTGAGCCTGAATAGAAGAAATGGTCATGAAGTTAGCTTGACTTGTGAATCACTGGATTGTTGATGCATTGTATCATTGAATCCCTCAATTGTTGAAGTAGATATGAAGTAGATATTTGTGGGTGAAGAGACTTGGAGTGTGTTTCAGGATGAATTCTAAACTAGCAATAAGATACTGAAGAGTGAGAGAGAGAGAGATAAGGAGGGGGGAGCCCTCCTGAGGAATACTGGACTAAACTATTTTTAGGCTCGCTGTGTGTCCACGGCTTTGGTATTATTAGAACACTTCAGAGGAAGAGAGATCGACAGGCAGAAAGAGAATGAGAGAAAGAGAAGGAGGCAAACTGAGATAGGGACAGGAAAAGAGTAATGAGGGAGGGAGAGATAAAAGGAGTGAAACATGGCGAAGAAAAGAGATATATAGATAAATAGAGAGAAAGACATGAAACGAGAGAGACAAAAAGAGAAGACTAGAGAGATGGATCGTGAGAGAGTGAAGAGAGAATAGAAAAAGGGAGATGGAGAGAGAGCAGGCACGGAGTATATGCTAGTTATCTCATAAAAGCTTGATTCTGTCTGGCCACGTGCAGGAAAGCGTTAACCTGTGGAAAAAAATATTCCACTGACAACAGAAAAAGACAACCAATTGAGAGACACTCCTGGTTTGGGAACGGCTGTAATGTTACTGCCAGTCATGTCCTTTGCACTCAGTAAGGGATGTTCTTTCAAAAGTGAAGTGAGATCTTTTGGCTGCTGTGGGTTGAGCTAAAACTAGAGATAATGATAGAATTACTTTTGCAGCATTTAGCAGAGGCTTTCCATCCCCTACCTACAGGGGGCAGTCTCCCTGGAGCAACTCCGGGTTAAGGGTCTTGCTCAGGAACCCAGTGGTGGTGCTAAAGTTAGGATTCAAACCCAGGATCTCTTGGTTCAGGGGCAAGTATCCAACCCACTAGACCACCACTAGAGCCCTATGAAATCTGTTTAGTTTTTTCCTAAATTCCACTATTTCCATTTTTATTCTTCTGAATTCTGTGTTTTACGTTATGATCATATTTAGTCACCTAAAAAGTGTATAATTATGGAGTGGATTGGGGGAAAAAGCAACAATGTAATAGGAAATAATCTCACATTTAATGACTTACTCAACTTCAATAAAGTCCTGGGGTTCAGAACATTTATTGCTTTGGTAAAACATTTACCTGTAAACAACAAAAAACATTTTTTCTCTTGAAGCTTCTGTCACACAGCCTCCATATGCTGCTCAAAAACACGGGGTAAGTGGACCAAAGTGGACCAACGGACGTAGCCCCCCCAAAATGATCCCAAGCCACCCTAAATATGTAGTCTTTATTATACTATTTTTAAATTATATATCCAAACATTTCATACAAGATATCACTGAGCGCAGATACGCACTTTACAAA
>JBBJLR010124517.1:4895-18546 GCA_037577145.1 Brachypetersius gabonensis | reverse complement strand
CAGATTTAAAGGTGCGATTAATTGCGAGTTAACTATGGCAAACATGAGATTAATCGCGATTAAATATTTTAATCTACCGACAGCCCTAGTTTTAATGCATTAGCTTGAGAAAAAGATGATTAGTACTTCAGACTGCCTTCCCTCTGTAAATTTCATATTTATTTATAGTACAGTGAAGGATACAATTACAATGCATTTCATTTTCATTGGGGTACACTGGCCTGGTAGTAGAATAATCTTTATTTGCTTTATCATTTGCATACACTTTTGCAAACATGTTGCTAGATAAGGAAACAAAATAGAATGTTTGCTATTTCAGAGCATGGAAAAAAAACCCCATCTTGTATCCATTATAATACCAGCAACCTTCATGCCCCGTTGCCACATCAGTGTATACAGTACTGGCCCCTCTACGAGTTATCTGATGAGACGTCAGTCCTTGAGAGGGCTATATAAACACATATACTTGCACTGCATCAAAGACTAGGCTTTGTTTTGCTGTCTGTGCTGCTGGTATGATGGTAAGCAGCTCTTGGATCTGGTCCAGGCCTGGAGCAGCACCTTGGATGTGGGTCTGTGTCTTCCACTCTGGCTCTGTGCCTCACAGGGACTGGAATCAGCTCAGTTAACGGAGGGAAGCAGAATTCGGCATCACTCTCTGCAAAAGAGTGGAACACGACACTCAGTAAACACATGCATGCCACTGAAAATGTTGAAATGTTGAAAATGTTTCTGCATCTTTCTTGCTCCTCACTCTCTACTGCGAGTCTGCCAAGGGCAAAACGGGCTGACTAGGGATGCCCCGGCGAGACGGAATGATGATTCAGATGTTCTTCTGATAAATTCACTGGAACAAGAGGGTTTTCAAACTATAGCAGCAGACCATGTCATTAACATTGATCTTAAAAGCAGATTCTGGAATTATTTACAAGACAAAAATTGTATAGTGTTTGTTATTTAGGGCATACTTTGAAGGACAACATGGATTGGTTATAGCACAACCTCTTCATCTCCCAATAAGAAAGAGATGAGTTTATCACACACACACGTGGTTTTGGTGCAGTATTACTGTGTTTCAGTCAGTGTCTGCTGCAACTTAGCCTCTAAAGAGACCCCTCTGTGTACATACATGCATATGTATATAACCACACAAACACATTACATATTTTTGTGTAGTTTACAGTTTGTTTTATATTATATTGTTAAAGTGTATCTATACACAGTTTTTGCATCTGTAGCTTGTGCTGCTTCTTCTCTCTTCTTTTGTTTTGTCTACTTTGCTGCTGTAGCGATGCAAATTTCCCACCTTTGGGACTAATAAAGGGTTATTTTATCGAATCTTTATCTTTAAAATTGCCTTATCTGAAGCCCGTGTGGCCAGAAAATTAAAATGTTAGTGTTAGAAGTTGCTTGTACAAATTATTTTTTTTACCATCTATGAAGGAAAAACGTGTTTTTTGCACATTGATTCAGAAATGATGAAGCTCATAGCTGTTCGTGAATCTGTTCTGGTTTACCAAGGTTTTCACAGCATGAATGTGAGCATCCAGGTAAAATAAGTGTTAATGGCACAAAGCCTTCAAGGTATTGGTTAAAATAATGTCCTGAAGCTGTGAACTCTTAAAAATGAAAGTGTCAACGATGCAAATGTGACGTGAGAATATAGAAGAACCACTTTCAATGGATGCGTCCTTACATGCTGCTTAAGGGTATACTGAGTCAACAAACTTTCTGTTCTTTTCAAATTCCAAGGACGAGCCCTGATTAAATAAAGATGTGTTGTTTGTTCTGTTTATTTCACCACAGTCACACATGGTTGCTTGTCGGGCTACCGATGAATTTACCTTCTCGAATCGTCTTTCCTGAAGAAACGTTTCTGAGTGTTTGTGGCATGTTATTTCAGGTTGTTACCTTTCCTGGCCTTTGGTTGCCTAGCGCAAAGCCATAGATCATATGGTCTCCATGTTAACTAATCCACCCAGACACTGCCGAAATGAATGTGGAGAATGGAATTCCTCCTCTACTTCCATGTCTTAGTCAACATCTTCATTTTGGAAAGGTACTGAAAAGAATGTCTGATATGAAGCATGGCTGTCAAAGAGTACACAAGGTGTAGAAATACAGAATCTGGAAATATTCGTATGTAACTGAAACTCTTCGTGATGTGTAACAGGTGTTAAAGAAAGGTCCAGTCAGGATACTTTGGGTTCAAAGAAGGAAAAACCCTAGAGTGGTTCATTCAGGAGACATTTTTAATATTCAGACAGTGTCAAAGTTTAAGATCATGGGTGTTAAACTGGGTTCCCTAAAAATGGTAATCCCTGCAGAGCTGTGGCCTGGAAGGAATAGAGTCGGACAACCTTGCATCAGACAGACTGACTTACTTGCTTATTATCAAACAAAGCCAAAGCATCCACAAAACATCTGTGCATAGTCTAGCATGACTAACCATACAGCCGACTAAATTAATTAAATGGTACTTAATATGATTTGGGATGATTCAGGTTCTACGTTTTGTCCACTTAAATAGGAAAGGGTCCATCTTTAGTCTACTTTTGCAGACTGTAATATATATACATAAATAAGATCAGGGTCTGGTCCATTTGTAGCTAAACTGTTTTGAAAAAAAACCCTGAAAAGCTGTGAACTCTTAAAAATGAAAGTGTCCACAATGCATATTAAACCTATTGTGTGAGTGATAATAGATTAATAAACATACATGTCTATTCTGTCAGGCTTGGCTTGGTCACTAGTGGCATGGACCATGATCTTTATATGGGAAAAAAATAAAAATTGACTCTGAATTTGTATTATGGTCACAAAAAGGTTGCTTAATTTAACAAGACTGTGAAAAATCCATGACTGGGAATAACTGGCAATGCAGTGTAGCTTAAGAGCACAAGCACCTTACAAAAAGCCCTCCCACAGAGGTTCTAGCTTGACAGGGTTGCAGTAATTGCTGTATGGCACGAGGAGCGTAGACTGACATCTGAGGTATCAGGCCATTTAGGTAAATTGCAAACCATTAACAAATGCACCACTAGCAAGCCGGGCTAATAGTCAATGAAATGATTACAAGCCTCGAGGAAGAGTGTTTAAATGTGGAAAAAGAAAAGGAAAGAAGGAAACAATTAGTACTCTCTGTTAATACTTAGTTTACTGCCTTAAAATGCGTTTAAACTGAAACAGATATTATACAACAGCATACAGAGACATTAATATTTAATGGCATGCTTATTTAATGAGTAAAAAAAGGCTAAAATCCCCATTATCAGATTAACCCTTGTCTTAACTCAAATAACTAAAGCTATATATATATATATATATATATATATATAAAAATTAAAAGACCACTTTTCCCTTTTTTCTGTTCACTGTTTGAACACTTTGCAGCTGTGTGTGTGTGTGTGTGTGTGTGTGTGTGTGTGTGTGTGTGTGTGTGTGCGTGTGTGTGTAAAACACACAGCCTGCGATTCTTTTCTGGACTATTGCAGTGTGAGCTGTGTAAAAAAGAAATGCCTCCGTATGTGCTGTAAGGGCAGTGGTGTGTGTAGAGCAGCTTTTCTGTGTGCTGTATTCCAGCAGCTTCACTCCTGATTCTGTTTCTGATGGGTCACGCATTCACACACGATGGTCACAACATTATTATTTTAATTGTTACAATTGTAAAATCATGTAAGAGTGTTGTGTAGTTTAACTTTTACGAGGTATAATACATGGGTTATATGTATTATTTTTGCATTTTTGTGACACAACGGTGATCTGCACATTTTACACAGACACACTCCCACAAATTGCGAAAGCAAATAACCAGGAAAAGAAAACGACGCATTCTCTTATTTTTTCCATGGCTGTATGTACTCCATATTAAGTCATTACAAGATTCATCTTATTTAGTATTTTGTGTATTTTTTGATAGGAGAACAACTCCGAGAGCTTGAGAGCACAAGGCAGAATCTCACCAGGTCTTGCACAGTCCTGGGTCTTCTCTTGTGCACTTTCAAGCTGCAGGTTGAATTCAGGCCAGGGGACTGGGGTAGCCATGGCAAACCCCTTGAATTTGTGTTTATTTAAACATTTCGAGTAGATTGTGATGTGAGCTTTGGATTGTTGTCTTGCTAGAGGACCCAACCAAAGCCAAGCTTCTTGGCAGAGGTCACCTGGCTTCCTTAAATCTGTAAAGCTATGTCTGCAAACAATACTTCCAAGAAACAGCCCCACACCATCACAGATGCTCCGCCATTTGGCATTAGGTGCTTTTCTGATTGTAGATATCTTTATTTCTTGACCAAACTCACCTTATTTGGAGTCTGGAGTTAAAGAGCTCAATTTTTGATTCATTTGACCACAGCATCCCAGTGAAAGTTCTAGTGGTGTCAGCCAAACTCCAAGGGTTTTTTCTCATGGTGAAAAGATGGGAAAGACAGCTTTTCGACAAAACCTTCAAACAGTTCATTGGCATCGAGGTGACAGTGGATTTGGAGACATGGAGACCCAGGAGGCTAGCTAGCCCTGTAACTAGGAAACTGTAGTCTTTGGTTATTTGGTTATCATCCTCCTGACTGTGGCTTCTGAGAATACAGCCTTGTGCACTCTTCCAGGCTGATTCATAGTCATTTTTCTTATTGATAGCTCATATGGGCACATTTTACATTGAGAAACTACTTTCTTGTTTCCATTTCCTGATTTGTTTTCACATGCTTTTGCCTTATTGCAATGGAATGCTGTTAAATCCTTCCCTTGGTGATGGATGACTAAAGGATTTGAGCCCTTTGTCGCCTTATTTTTACACCTCGGTGCAACAGGAAATCATAGATGCTTGTTTAAAATCTCCTAGGCCAGCTTAAAAGAGCAGTTTGCATGGGATCATACTTCATTTCAAGATTCAAAATTCACTTTATTGTGAAATTTAGTCTGTGCGTTTCGTATCTTATTTCCTTCATTCAACTTTCTGAAGGTGCTATTAACTGTGGTTTTGGTTGCTTTATTCTCAGACTAATATTACAAACAAAAGTAACACTTTCTAGTTTTAATATAATATTAGGTAATAACTGCTGATGTCTTTTGTATTAAACTCTTGAATGATCTTTAACAAGGGTGCCAATCATTTTAGAGGGCACTGTATGTGCTCAATTTAGACGATTCTCTAAATCAAATCTATGACAGTGCCTCCTGTTTGGGTGTAATTACAGTTACTAGTGTACGTAAGTGTAACTGTCCATAACTGGATGCCATTACTCTATTTCCTCTCTCTACTAGCAAGAAGATAGCGATTGATGATTTCCTTTTTGTCCAGAGTCAAGGTCCAGCTGGCTTCTCAGGACAGTCTGATTGTGAGAACATGGGGTTTCTGCCCAGAACTTCTTTACCTGCTGGAGCAGAGTGAGCAGAAGCCTGAGAGCTCAATAGCACAAAAGTAAAGACAGAGCTGGAGGGGATTCCTGTCTGATGTACATGTCATTCGGGCCCTGTGTGCTTCTTCAGCTTTGATCTTGGAGGATTTCCCCATGACTGCCCCCGCCTTCCCCCACTGCAGAATGTAGGCTTCTGGTGGAGTGTGTGTGTGTGTGTGTGTGCGGTGAGGCTTGGGGGTGTTGATGTAGTGGGGGCGTCTGACAGTGGGAGGAAAGACATGGAGCCCCATTCATAAAATGCACTACCACCAGGTTTAATATGACATTAAGAGAAAAATAACAAATTTCCTCATTCACAAGCGAGGACTGCCAGCCTGTTTTCCTTTTGTCTGCAAGTCTCATTTGAAATTCATAAGAGAACGCCACCCCACAATAACACCTAAACTAGTTTGATGGTAAATATTGCCTGTGAGGAGCCGATTTGGACAAATGTTTTTCCTACAGTGTTTTCAAACATTGGTCACATATGTAAGTCATCAGCAAATTGTGCATCTACACCCACACAGTTGAGTAAAGCAACTTTTATGCTGTTTGGATGGAACATCGCAGTTAGATGGAAAACACTGCAGTCGCAGTTGTAGGAGTACCTGAAGAGGAACTGACTTGAGTGTTTGCCAGAACCGTGCGAATGAAGGAGCAATTAACTACAAGAGGCAGTGATTAGTTTATATAATGTAAATACCTAAGACTAATCAATAAGATAATAAATAATTTTTTTTCCTTGTGTTTTTGGCGCATATTTGGGGCCACATTTAGGGCTTACACTATAAAAACAGGCATTTTTTTGGCATTTATCACAACAATTAGCCACAAGACACACTGAATGTTGGCCATAAACATGTATTGCCTCACTGTTGTGTCAGTATTGATGGGTGTTTACCTAAGACAAGTATACTGCAGGGGTAAAAAGGAACTGAAGTGCTAGCAGTATCCCTGATTTCATTAAGAAACAAGCATATCGAGATACAGAGTGTTTTAAGAACCTGGCCTTATGTCCCAGCAGGACACAGAGTCGACTCTATTATCCTGTTGCAAGTGCACTGTACCCTAATACATACTTGAAGGGATTTTGTCAGGGTTGTGGAATGTGGTAGGAGGTGGAAGTGGCCTAGTGGTACAACAAAATGTCATAGGTTCGCTAGATCAAATGCCAATAACATGCAGGTTCGAACACGCAGGTTGATTACATACCCGAAGAAGGAATGAATTTCCCAATAGTAATAAAACATCCTTTTCTCCAAAAATGTCATCATCTAAATAGAAATCTTTACTGTAGTCCGTACAAAGTTCTCACTTCTTTTGAGTTATAGTTTGGCGAATCTCTCAAGTTTGTAGTATTGTATTTACACGGTTATGTTTCCTTAAGACCTTTACCATCATCTTTTCTTTGATGAACTTGCTTTCATTCTCTTTCAGCCTCTTTTAAAAGCAATCTACTTGTTGGCATATCAGACTACTTGAGTCTGTTTCCAGTCAACAGGATTTCTCACATTATGCTGTTTAAGGGGCACGTGGAGTGATGCAGTCCAGAGAGACATCTTGCAAATTCCATCCTCCCCTTAGTAAAATGATGAATTGGGCCCTAACTAATTAAGGCCCACCCCAGAAACTGATTGGCATTCTTGAGTAAGCTGTGACAGCACTCTGTGATATGGATGCAAATGATGAATTATATCCCACGTTGAGTATACTAGCATTGGCATTAGAAACAAAAATCTTGCTTTGTCATTGATTCTAGTGCGAGACAATAAAATAAAGGATGATGTTTCCTATCACCTACACAGTTTGTGTGTTATTTAAAGTGTCAGAACGAATTTTTAACACATCCAACTTCTGAGGTCCACCTGCTTGCAAAATTTTAGGCATTCTAGACATTTGAGAGGGTTTAGGCTTTGCAATGCCTAGGGAGCGCAAATGGGTTTGAATCATGGGTCGGTGCAATGCATGTCATCCCTGACAACTTCTAGGGTGTTATCAGCAGATGACCTTTTGGTCTGCAGGAGGAGGGTGTCAAAATTACTCACACATGAACAAAACCTCAGCCTGTAGAAGCACAGCCATTGACAGAAGACAGAAGACAGAAAACAGCCACCCGACATCCAACAAACATGTCCAAATTCTCACCTGGAATGCTTGGCCACTATTTCTGCATTTTATTCTCTGATGATTTCCAACGTTTGCTTTTCTTAGAGCGTGTCAGTGTCATTTTAGGCTTTGATAGGTGTTCATGTGCTCAAAGTAGTCATGTTTTTGTCTCTTACGTTTGACAGTGCAAATCCATTTAGTGATTCTTTATTTGGACAGTATTTCTAACGATCACATTAGAATTTGAATCGTTTTTGGAATGATACACACTTTACCAAATTCATTTCCTTTCTCAGTGAACACAGTTCCCATTATGAGATCAAGAAAACCCATGGGAAAAGTAGAAAAAAAAAAACGAAAGCATGACAGAAATTGTGGTATTACTACAACAAATGACTGCTGTCAAAACGTGTTCTCCCTTGAGGGAATCAATAACGTCCTTGTTTGTCCGAACAAAATAGCTGCCGGTCAAGAATATGCAGTTTCATGGAAAACACCAATAACCGCTGCAGATACAGACTGAACATATGATCGCTCAGACTTGATAGCTTCCTCTCAGAGACCTCATTCATGCATTGTGCAAAACAAATAAAAGATTTCAAGGTGTTTACAGGTCCCAAACAAAGACTGCACATTCAGTGCTAAAAATAGCCGAGCTCCCTTCACGACCTACAACACTTGTGAGGTTACTAAGCGGCAAAAACATAACTTCGCCATGGTTACAGCCCTTAAGGACGCATGCCATAACAACTGCGACACATTCCCCAAAACTACCCGAACCCAAACCACACAATGAGATGGAGTTCCAGCATGCAACTGTGTGAGGCTGGAACAGGTCGTCCCAGTCAACTTCACGCTGTTTGGACACTTTGAAGAGCAGTGGAAACTTGCCCGATGCATCCCGGGTTATCGGACGCATCGGCTCAGTGGTTCAGTTTTGCGTGGAACGTGTTACTCGACACAGAGATGTGATAAACAGTTATCTTAACGGGGAGATGGGTGGTATTTGGACACGGTCTGACAGCCTTTATTCTCCAAGCAATTGCAATCTTCAAAAAATATGTTGCCTTTGGCTCTGCATGCTTAATTACGTAAGAATGCGCATATCCCTGGCTACTTCCACGTAAAAAAAAAATTGACCGGCCAGGGTTATCTACATGAATGATGGATCTGAAGCAATCTGAACATTGCACTCCATCACCTCAAGTATCGAGAAGTATTCTCAGCTCAAACAGAGTCCACTGACGAAGCATCACCTAGTTGGTTTTGGATTAGATTCAGTTACAAAGGCAATGAAAACGTCCAACTGAAAGATCTTGTCCTTCCTGTGGTTGAACCACATAATCAGAGAAGCTCACAAAAGCATAGCCTGTCATTCAAATGTGCATTTCTCCAAAAGCACGGCAGCCTCAACAACATTTTCACTGTTGAACAGCATTCAGATCACATCTCGCTCTCTACTATTTCAACGGTCTTGAGTCTTATTCCGTGCGTCTGCATTGACGTCATGAGGATATCCCATCAGATTGTGCCTGAATAAACCTTAGAGCGGATCCTCCGTCATTAAAAAATCATCAAAAGGAATTCCCCTTTTTCATTTAGACACACACACACAATGATATCAAAGAGAAATATTAACAGATGACAAAGTGCTTTAAAAGTATTATTGCAAAATGCATCTTAGATTAATGTTTGGGTTTCACAAAGGTTGCTCCTACTTAAGTGTGCTACTTTGTGCATGCTAATAGAGCACACAATATTAGATGTGAGAATATCAGTTTTCGGATTTATTATCTGAGCACACAGTTAATGAACTGAAAATTTATATTTTGATGAATCTTACACACAGTGGTATTCATTCAGTTTAGTGATCTACAAACAAAAACTTAGAACACTAGGATACCATTCAGAAAGAATCCCTACAATCTCATTTGTATATTAATATTGATTGCTCCTTCTGATTGCTCCTTGTGTATCAGTGTTGATTGCTTTAGGTAAAAGTAATGCTTTGAGACTTATCATATTTTAATCCTCACAGATACGGTTGAAACTACAACTTTTAAGTTACTTTAGGTAGATAAAAGGGCATTAAAAGGTTTATTGTGCTAGTGCTCATTTTCCTAATGTTCAGCCTTTTCTAACCAGGGTTGCAGAGGCTGCATGAGCCTATCCCAGCAGTCTTAGGGCCTGAGACAGAGGAACATCCTGGCGTTCACCACAGACGATTAATCCAATGGATTACTCTTACAGCAGGGTGACTTTTGACATCGTCAGTGTTACAAACAAAATGCAAACACAGAGCTTCCTTCACCTTCTTACAGACACACAGCATGAGAGCTTTGACTGGTCTTGCATTGTTCAAAGACACTATCAGAGACACTGTAAGGGTCTTATCCTGGTTCCTAAAACAAGCAAACTTGCTAAATATCTGACTATTAATCTGATCTGCACCAACTGTTACCATGCTATTCTCCTCTGCCGTCTTTTAAATATTGGCATTTCCCTTCCACTCCATTCCATTCCATTGCCTTTTATTGATCAGGTTTGAATTCTTTTATTGCTTCTACTTTATTTTTTAATTACATTCCTGTAAAACACATTGAATGATCTTTGCACCATTCATGCATGACAATGTACTACATAACTTAACTTGAATTGACTTGACTTTTGTAAGTTGGATATTTTACTGTTAGACTCTATGACAGTTACAAGCCCTAATCGTTGTGCTTTAATTTAGAGTCCACCATACCCCTCGATTACAGCTGACTTTTAAGACACTGTTCTGGAATGCCCAGGTGCCTGAAAAGGGTACCTCAACCTCAAAAGCAACCTCAAAAACCCATGGATCTGGACAACTGTTCAGTGTTGCAGCGAAGAAAGTGGTGGAGCAGCATCCGTAAAAATGCAGTCCCATATAATATCTTCATTTCTGTGTGTGTGTGTGTGTGTGTGTGTGTGTGCCCAGCTAACAGGGAACGTTCCCAGACTATCACTAGCGTTCTTTAAAAGTTGTGTAAATGTTAGTACAAAACGTCACTAAAATAATGTTTTTGGAACGTTCTTATAACAACTTTTTAGAATGTTCTTAGAACAACGCTCCTGGAACGTCTTTAGGACGTTATTTGTACTTGATGAATGTTGAGTAGAAAACGGTCTTAGAACAACGTTCCTGGAACGTGTGTATGTATGTGTGTGTACCACAAAGCAGCTCATGACATCCATCAGAACACATTATCCATGTGTGAAGCTGAACTAAATAACACGTAATTATATAATATAAAAAGCTTTCATATGGGGTCTGTGCTGAATCTCCAAAACAAGAAGCACTTGTTATTTTTATATAGCACAATGTCCGATAGTGCTAAATTCATTAATCAGTTCACACTTTAGGAGTGTAGGACAAGAAGAACAACTTTTCAGCAGACATTTGATATACACCCACAGTCTATTACATGTATTGTTTTTTTTAAGTATTAGAGGACTTATCGCCTCACGAGATGGTAGTTTACTGTGCTATTCTGCCTATATTACCATTAAAACAACATCAGGCATTTGGCAAAGCAGTAAAAAGAGTGAAAAAAAATGCTGGGCTTAACAGGAGAACACTTATTCATAATCAGCGTCATGGAAATGTCATGAAGACATTTGCGCTCATAAAGACCATAAAAGGTTGTACAAACAAAGTTAAGTGAGCCAAATCCGCATGTTTTACAGAGTTGGGTTTGGTGGTTAAGACATGGTTGAGGTCATTTGCATAGTCACGCTCTCTGTCGACAAGTGTATGCATGACAGATTGTGAACACATATCAATCAAAGCGTATATCTGAATAAGTGCCTCTTTGAATTGTGAGAAGACTCTCTCATTATGCTTTCAAGTTATATTCTGGTGCGTATGTGCATCTGTCCACAAGTCAGCAAGTTTGTTTGTCTGCCTGCCAGTAGGACTATAATACTGAACATCTGTACTTACAGGAAAGGCTCGGCAAAAATGTAATTTACAGAATTTTTTATACCTTTTTTATACCGCATGCAGTTAATCAGTCATGGTAGCTTTGGAAATGGCTGATTGACTAGTCGGGCTTGGCTTGGCTGGCTGATTGACTAGTCGGGTGAAAAATTGTTTCAGTTGGATTTATTTACTGAACTATTCTTTTAAGACATCTGAAACAATTCCTTGTACGTATGTTACATGTGTGAGAGCAATGGGAGCATTATCCTGCAAATGCTGGAAAGGTGTGTGCCAACTGAGCAACCATTAAATCAATCTGTGAACAGCCTAGACTTGGTGCCAAGATTTCTGAAAGGCTGTAGGAAATTAGAATGAAGATTTCAAAGGTAGGATGTTTTGAAACATTTTTTGATCTAGGACTTCTATGAATTGGAGCCATAAGATTCCTGGTACTGCTTAGTAGATAGATGGTGTCCAGAAATAAAAAAAATTGAGAGACAGTGTGTTTTCTGTCAGTAACAACAGAAGTCAGGTTGGACAACTGTTATTTATTTAGCTGACTGTAAGAAGGTCCCTGAAAACAAGAAGAAATGAAGCTCCTTACTGGGGTTGTAAAATGCAAGGAATTACCTCATTTTAAAACTTTCCATGGGAATGAATGGGTATATATGGGAATGTATAGGAATTAACAGGAATGCTCCCAAAAACTGGGAGTTTTTGAACATAGAATATAGCTGGTAAAATATTTTGTAGCTTATTCAACGTTAATGCAAATACGGTCGAGTATCTATGCTATTCCTCCATCGCAGTCATTAAACAGGCTGAGATATCATAATGCTAGCTACTGCACATGGGATGCCGTTTCTTCTGCCTCCTGCTAGACAATTTTATGTAACCATACAATATTTTAAACACCAGTTGTAAAATATTTTGATTCATTTCATTTGTTCAGCTAACTATTTACATATCTGGATTTCATTAATGTTTTTTAGCACATTTTTATTCGTGTTATTCAACAGAAAAATGCCGCGTACAGCATCCAGTGTGTGAAGGCATTTCACACCAGCTAATGTTGATATTTCCAAAATTCTCGAACTAAAGTTGAAATTTACTTGAAATTTACCAGGATTCTTCTGCCCCCTTTCATCCTTACTTCATGCACATGTATTTCAGTGTGAGGCACTCATTTGCCGCACACAGTCGCACCTATAGCACTTTACAATTTAGCCAAAATGAGTCACACAAAACATAATTTCTTAAAGAAGCAAAATGCTTTTTTTTCTCGTGTGAATTTTTAGTTCCCTATAATTACAGAACAGCAGGACACCGCCTATTTTGTGTAATAATTTGAGAAAGATTTCTATATTCATAAATTCTCCGCTGTAACTGAAACATAAACTTTGTTTCCACCACCTATTGTCTGTGAACAAGTTGGTCGAAAGCTAAATAAGTCGAAACAATGTATAGCGTAGTGGATAACACAGCTGTTCTTTGAGCAACAGATCTACCTGTCTGGCCCACGACACCTTATGTGAGAATTTTTACATTTGCCTACTTGGGCTGCTGGTAGCCTAGTGGTTAGGGCACTCACCCTATGATCAGGAAGTTGCAGGTTCGATTCCCAAGACTGCTAGGCACCTCGGAGGTACCCTGAGCAAGGTACCGTCCGCACACACTGCTCCCCAGGCGCTGTGTTCGTAGCTGCCCGCTGCTTCACTTGGTGAATGGGTTAAACGCAGAGGATGTATTTCGTGCTGTTCACACCGTGTGCTGTGGTGTATTCATGTATGACCAAATTGTCAATTTCACTTACTTCAAAAACATGATGAACCTATAAGCTGCAGTGTGATCGTAACAGACTAAAGGGTTTTTTTCATCAGTTGCCAAAAAGGGTGGTTAATCAATGTAAACGATGTAAAATAACTGAATACAAGTATGCATTTTTTCAATGTCACCAGTTTTTTCAACATAAAGACATAAATATGTGTGATTTATAGAAACAAACTTTCAAAGATAAATTTATTTATGGGCATATAGAAATGAAAAGGAAATGAAAGGGTGTAGGGCAGGCATTTAACGGACTAGGCGGGGGGTTTGCTCGGATCGGATTCTGTGCTGACATCACTTCTGATATCGTTTGGGGGGGGGGGGGGGGGGATGGGTCAGTGGTAACTCGGGGTCGGGGGGTCCTTTCCCCCAAACC
>JBBJLR010124456.1:0-18556 GCA_037577145.1 Brachypetersius gabonensis | reverse complement strand
ACACACACACACACACACACACACACACACACACACACACACACACACACACACACACACTCACACACACATACATATACAAATTGCTTTGACTCAGCACTCTTCACCATCCCAGACTCCAGTGCTAATTCAGCACCATTGACAGTGTGTGCCACTGTGTGCACTGAGACACTTATTCAGTACCATGGAGAGCAACACAAGCATGTTTCAGTACCATGAACCTGGATTTACAACCAAAAGTGATACATATACACCACACTTATGCCCTTTGTAGCTAAGGGTAAGATAAATCATTACTGTAATTAATTATGTTACTGTGTGCTTCCTGGCTGGTCTTTGGGTAACACTATCAGCTCTTTGATGCAACATAAACTAATAGATAGATGTAGACCAATTAGTGGGGGATGTTGTTTATTTTTTACCAAATATTTAATCACTACTGCTGGCATTAAAAAGATGTTTCATGACCCTTATGTTCAAATATAGGTCTCTTTTTTTTTTTACTTGTTCAAAAGTAAATTTGGAGTGAGGTGCCTGTCAAAATTCAAAAATTCTCTAGCAGAAAATCTAACAAAAATTCTCTAGTCCAACCTTTTCAGCACCGTGGACAGCTCATATGCTTTTTCACAGCTTTTAAAAGTTAGACTCTGTTTTACTGTGTGTGTTTTTGACAGTTAGTATAGTAGAAACACTGTTTGTTTTTTTGATTAAAGAAATTGAGTGGTGACATTGCTCTGAATCTTGTTACAGGTCATGCTAAACAGTCCTAAACGCATAGAGGCAGAAAAGGCAAAGATGGCTGAGAAAGAAAAGGAGAGAGAAAAAGAGGCGAAGACTCCAGCCAAAGCCAACACAGTCAATGGCACTGGTGGAACACCTATTCATGTCAATACACTACAGGTGAATGAAATCACACTAATTACGTTTTACAGGTTCAGTATATTGTTTGGCAATCACTGTCATGAAATATGAAGTACTAATGCCGCAAAAAACTACAATCAATCAAAGACTAATTAATCAAAATAAATCCCTCTTCACCTTATATTGCAAGGTATATCACAACTGTATTATGTAACAGTACAGTCAAACATGGTATTTGGTCCGTATTGTGCTTTTTAGTTTTTTCAATCAAAGAATAACTCAATTAAAGTTCAAGAAACTACCAAAAACCTAAGAAATCTCCAATGACTCTTTGAATACAGAGTACATTCTAAGAACTTCTCAACACATTTGTTGTCTATTTGCACAGGAACTGAAGCCTTGTAGACTCTGTTATTTTTTATTTTTTTTAAGATGCTTTTGGTCAACATGATAAAAATCAACAATATGATAAAATGATAAAGTTCATAAGGAATAGATGAAGACAGCGTTGAAAAATTACATGCACTGAATGAACTGAACAAAACAAATTTAAGCATTAAAAAAAGAAATGAATGTGAAGGAGTAACATGGATGTGGGTGAATGTAGTATTGAAAGATGTAATTGTACTATATTTAGTGAAAAATATATATTTTTAGGGTACAAATCAGTACTTCGCATGCAGTTAAGTCCATGCACTTTGTCCTCACTCCAGATTTTTCTACTTTAAAAAAGAAAAGGTATAACAGCACTTCTCCCCTGGGGAAGTGATTGTAGTGTGCCTTCAAAACTCATTTAAGGTACACAACAGAACATTGTTTGTACCTTGGGGAACTTAAATCTACCTACACAGTACACTTTTTCTCTGAAAGTGTATGCATTTTTGATTGTTGGAACAAAAGACACTTTAAGCCTCAAAGGTAGTTGTGTACCATGTGTTATGGTGTACTGTACTTTACTCTTTATTGTACAAAACACTGCTGGCAGCACTGCTGCATGTGAACATCAATACAAAAAAAATAAACTAGAAAAAGGTCTCTAGATATGATTGAAAAGGGTTATTAGTCTTTGCTGAGTCAGTACATAAACTTGTAAAAATATATTTTATTTAATCAACTATAGATATACACTACATTCATCTACACTATGGAATATAATTGTTGAATAACCAGGCGTGCGTGTGTGTGTGTGTGTGTGTGTGTGTGTGTGTGTGTGTGTGTGTGTGTGTGTGAGCACAGAAGAGATGAAATGGCTGTAATTGAGTTGTCTGAACTGAGCTCGCTCAGTGGGACATGGGCGCAGAGGAGAGCAAAGGTTTCTGGGGGATTGAGTCTAATGTGACCCGACAGCTGAGAGGCCTGAAGCAATGGAGCGGCGACACGGGGGGGACACTAGTGTGTGATTGTGTGTGTGAGTGAGTGTAAAGGTTATTTTAGGGGTAAAATCAAAAAGTAATATTAGGTTAGAGTGGCTAAAATATCTGTCCTCAGGAGGTGGTCATTGGTTTTTCAGTAAAACATACACACAGAATTAAAGTTATGGTATGAGCATGGTAAAGTTTTCTCACCCAAATAACCTCAGTACTGTGGAAATATAATGTGGGTGTTTCTAATAAAGTGGCCAGAGTGCAGAAGTATAATGTGGGTGTTTCTAATAAACTGACCAGAGGATAGTGTGGCCAGTGAGTAGAAGTACATTGAGGGTAGACGGTATTTGCCAACAAAACAACAACCTTACAACAAAATACTTAATTATTTGACAGCATTTTGGGACAGTTGAATAAGCTGCATTAAAATATGTCACATTATATGCATCAACTCAAAATGACTAAAATAACTAAATAAAAAATGACAGAGTAACAGACTGCATGTTTCGAACTAAATTCTTGACTCATTTCAATTGTGCATCCTTAATTTTTCACAAAGTGAATGGTGAGTATATGTTTGTGTTTTGTGCCGCGGTGCTGTGTTATATCTCCAGGTGGTTGAGACTCGCTGTAAGAAGGTGTGTACGTCCAAGTCAGATCTGCGCTCCAACGACTTCAGCATAGTCGGCTCTCTCCCGCGGGACTTTGAGCTGTCCAACTTTGATTGCTATGGCAAACCCATCGAGGTGGCCAACGCTCTCGGCAAATCGCAGAACAAAAACAACAAGAAGCCGCCACCTGCCAAACCAGTCATTCCGTCCGCCGCCAAGCGCATCGACCTTTACGCCCGCGCTCTCTTCCCTTTCACCTTCCTTTTCTTCAACGTCATCTACTGGTCAGTTTACCTGTGAGCCCTCTGCCAGTGAGTTAGGGGTGTAAACCTCTGACCTCTCATGATTCGGTCTGAATATGGTTCTTCTACAAACAATGCCATGCAACATGAAATCTCCAATTTCAGCAGTAAATACACAAATGTAGAGCAACATACAGAGCAAAACCTAGAAAGAGAAAGCATTAAGATGTTTTGGGTTCATTGTTTTGATTATTTAAAATGAGCCCCAAAAAGAGTTTGTATCGTACTGATTATAATGAATTGCAGTTTTAATTGTGGAATCTATAAGAGACATCTCTGAGGGTGTGTGTACGAAATTGTGAACATGCATGACTGCAAGCATGTTGGAAGCCTAAAAGACTCCCACAAATTTTTCCATGTTTGGATATTTCGACCTGGCACCAAAGGAAAAGAGACACTCCTCCTGTTTTTCCACATTTCGGCGGTGTTGTTTCCCAGGTTTCGTTCTCATGTAGCTGCTTGAGCTCCCAGGCTTCACCGAGTGTCATTATGTCCCTGCAGTCCATTCCTTTATTTTAAAGTGAAAGTGTTTTTCACAGCATGATTTTGCAGAACATTTGTGGGCAACCAGAGTGACTATGTAGAATAACGGTTTCTGTGAAAAGACCATTCTGCATCTGTGTGTGTGTGTATTTGCACCTTAACAGCCTTTTTTAGTGTGTTAACCTATATCTATTCTCCGCCCATCTGAATGATGGTACCCCACATACTAAAGTGCAGACTGTGCTTTATTTATGGTTTATTAACTCGGGCTGTTGTCTCTGCTGAGCTGGTAAAACTGAGTAGCGATGAATCAGACATCAGAGCTTATTGAGGAAAGACCAGCGCAGAAAGGCCTGTTTTGTATGAGTGTGTGTAAATAGTGAGCTTGAGCTGCTGTATTTCAGCCATGCAATAAAGACCTTCTTCATTCATCCTCCCATGAGGCTCAGGGCTCTTCTTTTAGTGTTGATCTCTCCTGCAGAAACTGGCATCAAAAGTAAGGATGTCCTCAGACATGCATTACATATATATTAACACATAGATTACATAGACGATGACACATATGAACCAAGTAAAGGGTGTATATATAGAAAAAAAATAAGCATAAACAGTATAATATACATAAACTATTCCTGTTTGGGCTATGCTCCTTACTTCAGTGAAGGGCTTGACGTTTTTAATCTTTGTTTGGGGAAGAACCTTTTTTCTCTTCCAGCATGACAGTGACCCACTGCACAAAGCGAGCTCCATTAATACATGGCTGGATGAGTTCGGTGTGCAAGAACTTGACTGGCCTACAGTCGCTTTTTTGTTTCTTGGGGTTTAATACAATGTGTGATGTGACTACTTTATGGTACCAGTCTTCACACAAACAAAATATCTGGGTTTTGGCATTTCAAACAAGTACTTTGAAGGTCTTTGTAAAAATATATCACGTTTCTCCAGCTTCTGTTTAGATTTGTGAAACTCCATCAGCAGCTCCTGATTTAATTTACTGAAGGAGTGATTGAGTCAAACCAGGTTTCTGATGGAAAGTAATACTGAACTTCCACAAGAACACACTGAACATAACATTACTATTTAGTGTGGAATGTTATTTGTGTTTATTCTTTTTAGATTTGTTAATATATTTAGTAATATTCATGTGAAAAACAATCACTGCTCATCTACAGTTTTTAAATACTATTTTCACAGGTGCCTAAGACTTCTGCACAGTACTATCCATCTAACAGGTGATGGAAGCTTATAGCAATTATTGCACAGTAAACGACATGCTTTAAGTCTTCCCCCTTTTACCTCAAACCAATTCATTTACTTATCATCCCTTTTAAGCTCTATATCAGCTTGACAAGGCCTCTCAGCATAATCTTAATGTTTGCAGTGTCACTACTATGTTTGATTCTAGCTGGTTAAATTGGATTAATTCATACTGCTGTACATACAGAGTACCTACACTAAAAAGGGGTAGTGTGAGTCTGCCATATACATAAAGTGAGCATGAATTAAAGTTATTAATCGAGTTTTGGTCTCCTTTTTTAGCAGATCATTAAGTCATGCAACAAAAAAGCACAACCTCCATCACAGAAAGTCCAGTTTTAATAAGGATATCTGGCGCCCTCTGTTGGAGAATTTGAGGACTACATTGTAAATTGTCATTGTGGAGAAGCATATTAAAGGGTGAGCACCTAAATGTTTTCAAAACATCTTCATAATCCGTGTTTAAGTTGCAAAACAAAAATCAAGCAGAGTGGTTTGATGTGAAATGACCAACTCAGATTTATTTACTGGGTTTGTGATAACCTGATATCACAATGCCCACAACATAACTATAGCCACCCTAATTAACCAAAAACCCCAACTGGACTAAAAAAATGTAGGCCACGGGGCATGTATTCATCGACATTTAATGCAATAACTGTAAAGGTAGCTTTCAGAGGCATTAAATACTTCAGACATTTGATTCCTATCACCAGTACTGTGAGCAATTTTGTGTAACTTTCAATAGAAGGGCATTTTACATCAAACTTCTCTGAATGAGTTGATGTGTGATCATTTAGAAAATTCCCCTTTAGTTTGGCATACGGTTGTTCACTGAAATTTGTGAAGTGGAGTGGAATTTATTTTACTGGTATTTATCATGAAAAGCATGTTATAAGTGCACATGGAATCTGCTCATTATTAATAATAATAATAATAATAATAATAATAATTCTCAAATCTCAAAGTGCCTACAGGATATAAAAAGAGAAAAGTAAATAGATAAATTGTTACATAGACTAAAACGTGCTAAAACAAGCTGAGAAGAAAGCGAAGAGAACAAATTAATAGTAAGCTCTATGAAAAAGGAATGTTTTCAGTCCTTTTTTAAAACTATCCGTGGATTGCAGAGCCCTTAGGGTGTCAGGGAGGGCATTCCATAGCCGAGGGGCTGAGGCACAGAAAGCTCTTTCCCCCATGGATTTTAATTTGGTTCATTAGGGTTTCTGGAAAATGGCCTTAATCTTAAGAGTTACTTTCAGAATGCTGAGGTACCCTTGAGCAAGGTACCGTCCCCACACAGTGCTCCCCTCTGCATGGGTTAACCACAGAGAAAGAAATTCACGTTGTTTACATTGTGCCATGGTGTGTTCATGCGTGACTGTAGGGGTTAATAAATTAAATTAAACAGTAACACCAAACATTACACACTTACTCATACTGTTCTGTGTATTGTTTAGTGGAGTGCTTCCCAACCTCAGCTATGGTTCCCACCCTCTGTCATTCACGCTTTGTTGTTTCCTATATACTTACACAACCACTTAAACTCTGGGAAGGCTTGGAACACTGGGAATGGGAGCATGGAACAAGCATATTCAAAAGGATGTGCAGAAAAGTGGCGCTCCTAGGACCGTGCAGTGTACTCCACCTCCAGCCTTAGGGAAGATTTCTGTTAGGTGGTGGCCTGGAGGTTAGGGAGTCACCCCTGTGATCAGAAGGGGTCAGAATCCTAGGACTGCAAGTGGCACCACTGATGCCAAACTTTAAAGTAAGAGAAAATAATTCCCTAGCATTTAGTTCCACATCAGTCTCAAAGGCTTTTAATGCCCCAAAACAAAGACGAGATCTGCCTGCATCCAATAATAGTAATAATAATAATAATAACAATAACTCCAGAATAACAATAATACCAGAACTCCTTCTACCCATCATATAACTCCCGTCTATTATTAATAATAGGGCACAATAATAGGCTAGTAGTGGTATATTTTACATTTTTAAAAAAGATCGGAAAAGTACGGAAGTTCTAAGATTGGATGTCAGTAGTGTGTCATGGAGGGTCTCATTCTCTAATAGTAGCTAAAACAGGTCTGAAAACAGTGGAGAAAACCCGTCGTTTAAATAGATAAAGAAGCCAAAGCTCCGAAGCTCGATATTCAGGACAGAGGTTCCGGTGTCGCGAGTGCTGCGAGAGTTTATATTCTGTTAAAAATAAATAAATAACAGCAGTTTTAGAGTCTGTTTTCTTGCCGTCAACAGAGAAATGGCAGTGGGAAGTAGTGTTGTATCGTTCGCAATCTTTTAAGTGAACGTACTGAACCGAATCACTTGAGGAAGTCACGGTTTAGTACGTTCACCTAAAATACACCGCTCAACCATAACCCCCCTACACCCCCCACCCGCCCGCGAACGCTCCCCGTCACCCACCCACCCCCGTTAACGCCCTCCCGTCATCTCTTCCGTCAGATTATGTTTTTTTGCTTTAATCCATGCAATAAGCACCATTGTGTTCTGTATTGCGCACTATCCTAAGGGTGAGTTTACTGTGACTATCTCCCAGTAAGTGCCAGAGTGTTCTGTAGTGTGCACTCTCCAGAGGGTGAGCTCTCACTGCGGGTGTGTCTCAATATGCATCCATGTGTTCTGTCGTGCGCACTCTCCTGAGTGTCACTTCTCAATACGTCTGCATCCTAATAAGCACTCCTGTGTTCTGTACTATGCGCTGTCCTGAGGATGAGTTCTCACTACGGCTGTGTGCCAATAAGTGCCCGCATGTTCTGTATTGCGCAATCTCCCGAGGGTGAGTTGTCACTGTGGCTGTGTTCCAATAAATGCCAGTGTGTTCTGTAGTGTGCACTCTCCCGAGGGTGAGTTCTCACTGCGGCTGTGTCCCAAGAAGGGCCTGTGTGTTCTGCATTGCACACTCTCCTGAGTGTGAGTTCACTGTGGCTCTGTCCCAATAAGCGCCCGTGTGTTCCGTAGTGTGAGCATCCTGGGGGTGAGTTCTGTAGTATGCACTCTCCTGAGTGTGAGTTTACACTGCGCCTGTGTCTCAATAAGCGCTCATGTGTTCTGTAGCCAGACACTCTTCTGAGTTTGAGTTCTCACTGCGATTGCGTTCCAATAAGCACACTTGTGCTCTGTAGTGTGCACTCTCTTGAGGGTCCTAGAGCTCGAGTGCTGGGCTCTTCGGCTCTGCTCGGCTCTTTCCGGAGCCCATCAGTATTCTGCCCGCGTGCGTTCGGCTGCTCGCGGACGGAGCCGCAGAGGAGGTGCATCACCGCGCGCGCTCTCTCCCCTCTCCGGCGCGAGCCAGCCAACCGTCGCTGTCCTCGCGAGAAACAGAGAATCAAAAGAGAGAGGAGACAACCGTTACAACCGTCGTTTTCTTTCCGTTTTTTGTTTTCTTCTTTCTTTCTTTTTTATTTTCCTGTGTTATTTTCGGCTACGGGATGAGTGGAGGTGGGGAGGCGGCGGCTGCGGTGTGAGCTGGTGGTGGATGTTGTGGAAGATCAGAAGATGGTGATGGGTCTCTCCGGATTCCTCCTGCCCGCTCTGTGGGGGCTGGCGCTCGGCGGGTCTCCCAGCGTCCAGATCGGTAAGAGCGTACCTCCCTTAGATACCTTCAAGAAAACCACAGCTACACCTCCATTTTCTCGCGTCCTGGCGGTCCGGTGGCGCTGAGGCTGAAAATGGATTTGAATTTTACCTCACTTCTCTATTCAGACCCCCTGAATAACACAAAACGTACATCTCTGTTCACTGGGAAGGTGTGATATTATATAATGAAACTATGTTTTTTCTTCACTCTGGTGTCGTTTTTAAGACCATAAAATAACGATTTTGGGGCCTGACACTCTTTTTTTTTTCTTCTTAAAAATGCTCTCTGTTGATGTGTCTTTGCCCCAGGCGGCCTCTTCCCCCGAGGAGCGGACCAGGAGTACAGCGCTTTTCGGGTCGGGATGGTCCAGTTCGGCACGGCCGAGTTCCGCCTCACGCCACACATAGACAACCTGGAGGTGGCGAACAGCTTCGCCATCACCAACTGCTGTAAGTCCACACACTAACACACACACACACCATCCGCCTGCACACACACAACATTCTCCTGCACACACAGATCTCCTGTACTCACACACCTCCTCCTCCACTCACATACCTCCTCCTGCACACAAACACTCACCTCCTTCTGCACTTATGCACCTCCTCCTGCACTCACACACCTCCCCCTGTAAACAAACACCTACCTCCCCCTGCACACACTCCTCCACCTGCACTCACACACCACCCCCTGCACACACACACTTCCTCCTGCACACACACACTTCCTCTTGCACACACACCTCCTGCACTCACACACCTTCCCCTGTACACACCCACATACCTCCTCCTGTACACACACACCTCCTCCTGCACTCACACACCTTCCCCTGTACACACCCACATACCTCCTCCTGTACACACACACCTCCTCCTGCACACACACATTTCCTCCTGTACACACACACCTCCTCCTGCACACACACATTTCCTCCTGCACACACACCTCATCCTGCACTCCCACACCTCCTCCTGCACTCACACACACATACCACATCCTGCCACACACACACCTTCTCCTGCACACACACCTTCTCCTGCACACACACACCTCCTTCTGCACACAGACCGCCATGACCCGGGGCTCCTGGACTCATGTTGACCAGGTCCTTCGGGTGGTTATTTGTTGCAGTGAACCTTGTGTTTCTGTTTCTTTACCTTCTTAATGGGGACAACATGGCCCCAGAATGTTTTGGGGACAGTAATGTGAACCTTGTGTGTGTTCTGTTTGTTTATCTTTATGAGGACTGTATGGCCCCTGAATGCCAGATAGGGGATGATGTTTTTCTAAAAGAACTCAACGATTTCCTGTTAGTTCCTTTTGCTAAGGTGAAGACACTGAAACGGAAGCCAGTGCTACACCCCACAAGGACAGAAATGCAAACATTTGTGTGTGTGTGTGTGTGTGTGTGTGTGTGTGTGTGTGTGCGCGCGTGCGTGAACAGATTCCCTCATTTGTTATTCATTCAAAATGGCGGCTGTGCCTCTGGAGGGTTTATGCTCTTAAATATTTGAAGGACCCAGCAGGGGCATTTTAGAAGTGTTAAAGTGAAAATATTGTTTGTCTTGGGTTAGATGTCACGAATTGTCACAAGGCTGCATCTCTGTGTGTGTATATGTGTGTGTGTGTGTTTTGTTTTTGTTTTATTTGTGATGTTAGCAGACTTTATTTATGATGTTAATCGATCATTCAAACCGGTTCTTCTTTTGTAAATCAGTTCATGAATAACAATACACACAGAGCTTAGAGAGTTGAGTCAGAGTCCCATAGTTAGTCGACGATATGAAAATATTCCCCTGTTCATGTCGTTACTCTCATAAAACTGACTTCAGGTGCCTCTACGAATCGAATAATCAAATCCGACTGTTCATAAGAATCGGTAGAATGAACAGAATAGAAGCCCCCATCAGGCGTGTGAACGCGGAAGACAGTAAAGGAACTCAGACCGGGTTCTGTTCGGATGTGGATGTGCTGGATAGAGAAATGTTATCTAGATCCTCTGCTTTAGTGTTCTTTTTTGGGTCAACGGCGATATAAACCGGCGAATAACCGCTAGTGGGGTGAGCGCCACGAAGTTGGTTGCCACAGCAACGGCTGAGGAGACAGGGCCCCGCCCTCTGCTTTGCTCCAGCCTGCACGGTTTAGGGGTATTAAATAAGGTACGCGTTTGTTAACCGTGGGATCACCGCATAGAACCAGGCTTTTGGTGATGTTTCGGAACTTATGGCGTGTATTTTTGCAAAAAGAAATTGAAAAAAATGTTAAAAAAAGAACGGTTACCCCACCCCAACCACCACACACACATACATAACCAGCTCGCCCTTGACATTTACATAAAAATGAGGGTCTGCTGCCTCTGTCTAACAATCAAACGCAATGGTTAAACCCGAGCCCTGTTCCTTCGCCATAAGGAGCATTAAAAAATGATGCTGTGCAAACAAGACAGCTGAACGGTGCGCGTCCCTTTTTCATTCAGAAACGTGAAGAAACGCTCTTTAAAATCTTCCCCCACAGCCATATGTCCCGTCCTACATAACAGCGTGGGTTAAAATGAGAGTTTCTAGTTTTTTTATACACGAAATGACCAGGGGTGGGCGTATGTGGGGTCCTCTCCTGGTGAATGAGTCTTAGCGCTGTGGGCGCGTGCATGAGGCGTTATTGTGCTCTTTTGAACGTGAGGAGGTTGCGGTTGCGGGCATCACTGCAACACGTCCGCGTGCCACACACACACAGGTGAAATAAATTCATATATATATGTAGCAACGCATCGTGCACACACACACAAGGTACGTGTTACATCTGTGTCATCACACACACGTAAACACACACACACACACACACACACACACACACACACACACACACACACACACATAGGTAAACTACAAACTGTACACATCTGTAGCAACTCATCGTACACAGACACACACACAGGTAAGGTATAAACCTGACAAAAAATCTTAATTTCCATTTTTGATGACTTTGTAAGCTATATATCCGCAAATTTTGGGCGGATCACAAAAATGTATTGATCTCAGAGGATATTGCTTAATTCTCATTGCCTAAATATCCCTAATATTTATACTTTTTAAAACCAAATGTTCTTTTTAAAAAAAATAAAACTATTGCTACTGTGTTTAGTGTATTGGTAGATGTGTGTTTTAAAATTATACTGTTCATACGGTGTATAATTCAAACGGGTAAGTAGAATTAAGAAATAGTTATATAATCTTTGTTCCGTGGCACTACACCAATGATGTAACTGAATCTAAGGGGAATTTATAAAATTCCAGAAAGAAATTAGAAAATACAGGCATCTTGGGTGGGTGGAGGTAGCTCAGTGGGTAGGATACTTGCCTCGGGACCAAGAGGTCATGGGTTCGAATCCTACCTTCAGCACCACCACTGGGTCCCTGAGCAAGACCCTTAACCCCTAAGTTGCTCCAGGGAGACTGTCCCCTGTAGTTAGAGAATGAAAGTCGCTTTGGATAAAAAGCGTCTGCTAAATGCCTGAAATGAAATGAAATCTTTATCAATAAAGGCATCTTTAAAATTTGTAGATATATGCCCTCTAAGCAAAAGTAACATGCTACTTTTAGCTGTGACATGTTGCTCTATAGATGGTCAGTGCTGATTTCAGTAAAACATAAGCTGTACATTGCATTACATTTTGTCAAACACTTCCAGCATTTTAGAATCTGGCATTTGTTGCCTGTGAGAAAAATTATTATCCCTGTCAAAGATGTTATACTGTGGACCACCCTACTTAAACACGGTTTTACAATTTATAGGCAGATATTATTATAGTCCTGTGAACGGCTATGCAGTTATTAATTATGCCAATGCACCTTATATTTCATTCTGCTGCAATGCATAAATCACAGACCTTTTAAAGATGGAATGATTTAGTGCAGGATATATGCAGATTGACACTGTTGTTTAGTGGCGTGCTTATGTAATCTAAGACTATTTTTTTTAAAAAATATTTCTCACAAGTGAAACATAAGACATGGTGTTCGTTTATTTCACATACGCATGTTTGGTGGCACAATGCTCGTCTCAAAACACGTATGTCCCATCGCATAAATATTCACATCAGCCCATGCGGAGGAATTAGCGCTGAAGACGGGATGAAAAATTAGTGAGTGGGCACCTTCTCTCTTTTACTGACAGTCCTTCAATCACCCTGAAAGAGAGAAGAGGGCGGGGAGGAAGGAAAGACTCAGTGACAGAGGTTGAGTTTGGGTATAGTTTGGGAAAAAGGACATTTTGGTGTCCACCAAAATGCACCTCTTGACGTTGATTTGAATGAGAATGATACGCTGAGACATCAGACACCAGCACAGGAAATTATACTCTATTTCCTATTAAAAAAGTGTACCTTAGTCCGTTTTGTGAAGTGTACTTTGAGGTAGCCATCTGCCAGCATATAGGAGATGGTCCAATTACACTGATGACAAATTATTCTGATGACACACCCACAGCAAACCAGCAATGCCTATCAATGTGTGTGTGTGTGTGTGTTTATAGGATGTCCTTCTGAACACAGCTTTAGATCATGAACACAATGTTCTATATGAGACCAAGCAGTGTGAAAGTGTGTGTGTGTGTGTGTGTGTGTTTTTATAGGCACAAGAATATCCTTCTGAACACAGCTTTGGATCATGAACACAATGTTCTTTGAGTATATGAGACCAAGATGTGTGACTGTGTGTGAGTGCAAAAGGGGAGTCTATACCTTCTTGGACAGTAAATTAAAGGACCATCCCACAGAGGTACTAAACATGATGGAACCAATGTGGATATATAAATGTGGATATATGTATCTAGACTACCCTTTCTTCCTCCTTTAATTTACCCTAGAGTGGCTCACCAAGGTCGGTCTGTCCGGTCTATACTATAGGGCAGATTAAATACTGTCACCTGCCAATGCAAATACACATGTAGAGACTGTGGCAAACCATATGATCTAGATGTGGCAGTAAACATCTGTGGCTGAGTTGATTTACGATAGATAAAGTTTTTGACATTGTGGTCTTAATGTCAGAAAGCAATGTTGGTTAGCAGGTTAATGAAGTGTAAGTAATGCGCAGGGATGCCAATGAAATTATTTGGCTAAATATGTGTGATTTAGAACAAAGTGATGAAAATACCTCATACATCCACTGAGAAGACAATAGAGCTGCACAATATATCACGATATCAACATGCACAATATCCATATTGTGAAAAACTGACTGAACTGCAATAAATGGTGTTTTTCCACCATTTGATTGGTGTAGTTTTCAAATTAAAGAAATCTGTTAATATACAATTTGTAGTCGTGGTGCTCATTAATTTTTGATGTGTGTTCCTAAGTTTTTGCTGGTGCTTCTAACACCAGTGCTACCAAGTAAAAAAGTTAATTTTGAGCCCTGCTTTGCTATTTTTTCTGGCTAAGAACTTACTATAATTTAAATTATATTTACATTTATTTAAGATTTAAAATTATTTAAAAAATATTTTCATTTTTTTTCAACAATGTTCAATGGTTCAAATATGTTATGGGAGGCATTAAAATGCTCTGTTTAAGTAAATTCTTTAAAAAGAAACATGTTGGAGTGGAAATGTTGCAGTTTTTTTTCTGCATACACTAGTCAGCGTCTGGAGTCTTTATCACCAGCAAATCCAAAGCAGAAAAACATTGAACACTATAAAGGCTAAGTTTTTACTCACTTATTGCATGTGATATCGCCGTCGCAACACTCAACAACATTATCGCATATTGCATGTTTTCCTAATATCGTGCAGCCCTAGAAGACCGTTTGGTCCTGGGTATTTCTGTTACCAGACTCAGATTAAAGAAGCTTTCTGCAGAATTGCTGTACCTGGCATTTGCTCAGTTTGGCAAGTTAAGCTTTTTGAGCACTTTTTCTTTTAGAAATGTGCTTTATTAAGTTAGTTCCCTAATAATTATGCATCTTGGTAGTCCACCATTGATGGAAAAAATAAATAAAAATGAAACTGTCAAATTTAGAACCTACCTGAAGATCTTTTGCAGTCAATGACTGTCTGAAGTCTGTGGGCCATGCTGGATTAGTTTTCAGTTCCAGCTTGCCCTGCTGTACGGTAAAGCATAGAGTTTTTAAACATTTGGCTGGGTCTGAACAGATAAGATGTTCCTGTTCACATCAGATTTATCTGGATACTGCCGTTTGAAGCTACATTAAAAAAAGATAATAAAGATAGGGACAGAGCACTGCTTGGCATTGAATGAGTCCAGGGTGGCTACTAGCCATCTGGGTGCCCAAAGCATAATTGCTTTATGTTACACACACTGATCAGTACAGCATTAAAACTAGAGACAGGTGAAGTGAAGAACATTGATATTTATTTACAGTATACTCTTTTCACAAGATCCTGTGGACACTTAACAGTTTTTTTACTTCTTCTTTCTCATCATTTCCAAGATTGAAAATTGAGCATGTGTCCAGGCTGTTTGGAGGACATTCAACAAGTTGGACAAAGAAAATGAACATAAAATAAGCTAAAATGATTGCTGTTGACATCTGTTATTGCATTTCATGTCTCAAGTTCCATCCAGACACTCTGGAGTGGTAGAATGAGAGATAGATTTAGCAGATGTAAATGTTACTACAGATAAGAAGTTTCTTGGTCGATAGCGCCACTGCAAACGTTTTCCACAGCCACTGGGTTTAGTGAATGAACATCTGCTCCCTCCCGAATGCTTGCCCTCTCAAATGATGACAATCTTTGAGGGGGAACACGCAGTCTGTACTACTGAAAGCAGCTGGGAACAGCACCGACTTTCAAGCAGGAACTACCTTCAATGTAATCTGTAGCTGTGAAATGCTGACTGCACATACTTTCCACCGTATGATAAAATGTATTCCTTCGTCCCTCCTAAAATTTTTCTCTGCATTTTGTCAGCTGGGAAGCCACATAGACTGGGGAAAAGTGGCATTTGCTTTGAGTTTGAACACTTGGGTACATTGCAAAAAATCGTGTTCTTACATTCAGCCACCGATGTTACTGGGAGTGGAGCAACCCTGCAACACGTACTTCTGGCAAAAAAGAACAGAAACTGTGAAAAGGTCCTATGGCATCTGTCAAGGAGTGGGATATATTATGCCGCAAGTGAACAGTCAGGTCTTAAACTTCATGACTTGGCCAAAAACCGATCTAGTTTGCCAAAAAAACATGCTGTTATAACAGCAGTCTACCCCAGCTGATGCACCACTGCCTTTTAAAAGTGAAGTGACATGCCATTCTAATTGGGTTTATTGCATGTTGCACCCAAAGCACAGCTCTGTATAATTAAGAGAGTTAGGATATCCTTTTGGTGCCTTTTACTGGCTCAAAGTCACTTTATACTTTGCGTTAGATTCAAAATAGAGCATCTGATCTGATTAACATATCAGCTTTTACATCATGTGGAGGGACAGGTGCTTGTGTATTATTTTCCTGGGAAAGAGAATGCACTATGAGAAGATGACATAGCTGAACGCCTAGATCTTTAGATTGCTAATGTGAATGTTGGCTCGCTAATGTCTTACCCCAATTACCGTTGCCTTTGTTGGCAGTATAATTTTGTAATTGTGGGGATCAGACTAGAATTTTCCATACGCAATCAACCTAGAGGGAGATGGAGGAAAGAGGCACCATGATTCCTTATATTATTTTAATGTACATCTTAAATCGCCTAAATGGTATAATGGAGCCAATTGGAGCTTTGTCCTAAATTTAAGTAATTTATCACACTGACTAATATTATGAGTAGCATATTTTGGTTCTTTTGTTCCACTTTTGTCATTTAAGCACTCTGTTGTTGGTTCATCTTTCATATTCTGCTCCAATCAGTGGGACTGTGTATAAAGTAATGGCTGTGATGACTGAATGGTGCAATATACAAATAATTTTAATAACATGGACATTCTGTATGTTAAGCTACTTAGATGTTTTACAGGTGCTGAAGTACAGAACAAAAAACTTTGTGTCACTGTTGAATCACAGCACTGCCTCTTTGTTTTACTTGCTAATAATAACACAGCAGTCTGTATGAGGTTTCCCATTAAATTTTAGTATCAGCTAAAAGCAGCAGAATAATTTAGTTTACAGTAGGCTTGATTATTCACAGTTCCAAGTCTACGTACAGAGTTTGATAGATGTAGTAGAATCCTTGATTTTTACATTGTGTGATCCGGTATTACAGTAAAATACACAGAAATACCAGTCAAATATTTTTGCACACCAGTTTTTTACTTCATTTCATGAACTGCAGTGTGTTATTTTTGTTTAACATTCAAAAGCTGATAAGTAGACAACTACAATTGAAAATCTGTCCAATAAAACAAGTCTTCTTACTAAGATGCAAGAATCTGTAACAGTGCATGTCTGACATTATGTTAACTGGTGATGCAGAGTCAAACTGTCCTATAACTTTAAATGTTTTATTGCCTGTCACTTAATAGTTCGTTAACATTTGACACTTGTCTGGTAATCCACATTATAATTATAATTACATAATTATAACTTTTTGCAGGTCAGTAGTAATGAATACTTATTGGTTTCCCCTTTACCCCATCAGGAGTGTCCTGTAGACCATTAGCAGCCCATAAACAAAACTGTGGGTGCAGTATATTTTCATATGTGTTACTTCATACATTCGCCCTCTTGCATTGATGATGTCCACACGTTACCTTACGTGTTTACGTCGCAGTGTACTGAATTACAGGATACGGTCACATATTTGTGTGAAACGTATCTAATATTAAACATCCTTTAGGTGACATATAATGAATTGTACTGATTATCCAGTAATGGAATGTGTAATTGAACTCTCACACTCTTAGTGTCTTACACACACACTTGTGTTCAAAGCCCTCATAGGCAGTAGCACTGCCAGTCCTGTTAGCATCCCTAGGGACTATAGCAGCAGGCTTGCTGGCATGTTCAGTAAGTGATGGTGGTTCAAAGCTTTATGTTTTGTACTCTGGCTCCATGTGCACTGCTTACAAATTACTCCAGATGGGCTGACAGCACAGAGAGGAAAGGATGTGAAAAGTGATCAAACGTGCACACACACTCGCACACTCACATTTACTATTTCATGCTCTTTCTTTATCCTCTACAATAGAGGAATACATTTCTGCCTTCACATTGATTTGATCTCATTGTGAAAATGTTCAGTTCATTATGAAATCTTACATTTCACCATATTTTGATTTGATTATTTATTAATTCAGTACGGTTTTAAACATACCTTATATATCCAGCTGTGACTAGAGGAATAGTTTACACAGAAGTGCCATAGAGGTAAGATATATGTATATATGTAGAAAGATATCTGCAGTTTCCAGAAAAATGGACTGAAAAAAGTTGGACTGAAACCGCGACAGCTGATCCACATTAAAGTGGGGGTTTACTGGATATATATGTGTATATATATTGTACTGTTTGCAAGGCAATCAGACACCTGAATGGAATGAGCTTCTGCTGCTCAATGCCCAAACATAAACAACGCAGCACGGGGATTGTGCAGGGGTTTCCGCGAACAATTATTAGTTTGGTTCTCAGAAAAAAGATCTGCTATTCATATATACAGCTGTATTACATGACATACTGTACACATGAGGGAAAAACTGGTTAGCTGGTTTCTAAGCCTTCTAAGTCCAGATGATTTCTATTTTTAGTTTATTACTTTTAGTGGTGGGCCGTTATTGGCGTTAACGTGCTGCGTTAATGTGAGACTCTTATCCGGCGATAAAAAAATATCACCGTTCATCTATTCACAATTTTGGGTTGGGAGCTGGGTCTATACTACGCAAGCTATGATGACTTTCACCTTGATATTTAAGCGCGGATGTATACCTAGCCGAATTGCACTGTAGGGGGCGAGAACGAGTCTTCGAACCTGTGTGTAACAGGGACGTGAAACAGGGACATGACTAGGACGGAAAGACAAGGGGGGACTTAGTCCCCAGGGTTGTAGGAAGTTCTGACATCTAATAAAACAGCTGCTTTCAAAGCTGAAAGTGGCCTACGACTAGCTTTTTCAATTTAAATATGTGGCTAACC